>JANHGB010056469.1:0-29930 GCA_026283785.1 Coracopsis vasa
AGTTTAGATTGGATATAAGGAAGAAGTTCTTTATTGTAAGGGTGGTGAGGCACTGGAATTGGTTGCTCAAGTAAGTTGTGAATGCTCCATCTCTGATGGTGTTCAAGGCCAGGTTGGACAGAGCCTTGGGTGACATGGTTTAGTGTGAGGTGTCTCTGGCCATGGCAGGGAGGTTGGAACTAGATGATCTTAAGGTCCCTCCCAACCCAAACTGTTCTATGATTCTGTGACAAACACCTGGGTTTGTGAGCCCTCGGCTGGGGAGGAGAGATGGCTAGGAAGGTTGTAAGGTGGCAAAATAAGCTGATGGAGTTTTGTCTTATGTGATCTGAGAACTAATGTTTGTTTAGCTTTGCTAATACTTTTCTACAGAGAGCACCATGTTCCTCTTTGTACACTAGAGGAAAGTTGAGGTTTCCCATTTGTGACAAATGTAATCCTGTGCAGAGTGAGACTGGTCTGTGGAGGAGAACTAAACCTGGCAGAGTTGTAAATGTGCTGGGGTTTGTGGTGTGGAACTTGGCCACTGGGATGAGGGACCTAGCAGACCCCGTGCTGTGCTGCATGGTTGTGCCTGTGTCTGAGATCACCATCTGCAAACTGCTGCTCTTGTGCTCCTCATCACCCTCCAACAAGGTGACTTCTTTGGGAGCTCACAGTCCTTGGTCTGCCCTCTTTTTATGCCTGCAGGAAACAGAACTTTAAACTAGTTTTACATGTGTATGTTTAACTTATGAAGCTTCCAGGCTTCAAGTATGCTTGGTTTAGTTGTGACAATTAGTGAAAAATGTCAGTGGTAATTAAGTATTACAACATAACTGGCCACGCACTCACAGTTTAGATATCTGTCACATCTAGGGCATGCTTTTTTGAAGTTTTAGTTGTAGTTTGACATGATACTGAAGCTCTTAGGCACTCTGCTGAACAAGTAGAAAAGCTGTTGATGAGCTTAGTGTAATATGAAGAGATGTCTGTTGTCTTACTGCAGTATTATATTAGGCATGAGTATGTGTAGTTTTTTTTCTTTCAATCAGGTTAATTATCTGCACTCAGAGAATCAGTAGTAGAAGGATTTATGCAGTGGTCACTTCTAGAGGGAGTGCTAAATTGCCGCATGAATAAGGACCTCTTGTTTGGATGGAAAAATGAATCCCTGAACTGAAAGCTTTTAATAGAACTGTCTCATTAACTGTGTTCTCAGTGCTTTCTATAACTTGCAAAACTGTATCAAATTTTTTTGTCTACTGTTTAGACTGTTTCTGTCTTCCCCTAGTCCCCTACCCCCCCTTCCCTGTTAAAATGTTCCCATATGTTGATGTGAAATGTTTTGTTACGGTTTTGAGAAGTTCAGCTGACCTCAGTGAGCCTGTGCGTGAAGGAGCACTGTAAAATTGTGATTTCCTGAAGCCTCAGGTACCTGGTTCTAGCAGAGCTGGATGTTGGCTTGGTGCCTTAGAGGATCATGTGAAGCGGATTGCTTTTGTTTTTGCACCCTGCATCCCCTCCCCACTCCCTCTCCCCCCTTGACTTTTTTTTTTGTTGGATTACTTCCTGATAAGTTGTCACAGAGCTTTCCCAGTATCACATGAGAGCCAGCCTGAAGCTCTGTGTGTTTTGTAACTTGCCACTGACTGAATCTTGCTGGTTTATGGTCTCCTGCTACAACTAATGTATTGCAAATGGACATGGGAAGCCAGTTCTCTTTAGTGGTTTCTTACTGGATGTCAAGGTTTAACCCCAGCTGGCAACTAAGCATCACATAGCTGCTCACTCATCATTCCACACTCCCCCCTCGCTGCCCCCCCTCCGTGGGATGGGGGAGAGAATCAGAAGAGTAAAAGTAAGAAAACTTATGGGTTGAGATAAAGACAGTTTAATGGGACAGAAAAGGAAGAAAATAATAATGATAAAGGAATTAGAATATACAAAACGAGTGGTGACCAGTACAGTTGCTCACCACTTGTCAACTGATGCCCTGACAGTTCCCAAGCAGCACCCCTGGCTAGTTGTTCCCCTGGTTTATATACTAAGCATAATATTCTGTAGTATAGAATATCCCTTTGGCCAGTTCAGGTAAGCTGTGCTTCCTCACAACTTCTTGTGCCCTTCCAGCCTTCTCACTGGCAGGGCATGTAATGCTGAAAATCCTTTACTTGATGTAAACACTACTTAACAACAATTAAAAACGTCAGTGTGAGATCAACATTATTCTCATACTGAATTCAAAACACAGCACTGTACCAGCTACTAGGAAGAAAATTAACTGTATCTGAGTTGAAACCAGTACACTGGAGTATCAGAACTGATGAAAATGTTTAGATACTTTGGATAACAGAGTGATAGCTTCTGCAGTTGTATAAAAATAGTGGCCCAGTTGGGAGGAGGAGTAGGAGGAGGGTGATCAGATTTTTTCCTCTCAACCCTTGTCATCACTGCATCATGACTTCCTAAAGTCTGTCCTTGCAATACATCATGTGAAATGGTTTTCTCTGTGTAGGCTTTCTCATCACTGAGACCTATGACAACACTAAGTGTAGTAAACAAAGCCTACTAAGCAAAGGTTGTTACTGATAATAGATTAAATGGGTAGTCTTAATGGAATTTACCTGCAGCACCAGGAATCTGTAGTGTGAAGACTTGCAGGTCACAGATCACTTGTTCATCACTGTCTGCTTTTTCTTATTTTCTTTTTGAAGTTGTAATGCTCGGTAAATATCTCTGGGGGCTAACCCTGTTGTTTGCTTGCTTCCCCTTTTTTTGTTTCAGCCTTCCTGCTACCCAGTGAGACTTCGTCGAAATGTCTCTCTATCCTTCCCTGGAAGATCTAAAGGTGGACAAAGTTATTCAGGTATGATGGGCTTTCATAAGATGAGTTTTGGTGACAGTGATATAACTGATGATATTTAATCCAGGGAAGGGGAGATTTATTGTAGGTGAGAGTTTGTTTTACCATCACACTCTAAAAGGGAAAAGACAAAGTGTTTATAGCTTGATATAATATGGTTAATGCTTACTTTACTACTGTTTGGTATATTTATTTTGTTTTGTATATTCATTTATAGTCATTTGCTTTTAATGTGTTGATATGTTTAGGTGGTTGTTTTTTTTTTTTAAGTATAAATACTTGGTCTTAAGTAGACATAGTATCTTCTTGTACTTTGGCTCTGATGTGATGAATTTGTGTTGACGGAATTAATAAACCTACTGTGTCTTACTCTTGGTGTCCAAACCTGTGGCAGAAAGTCTTCATGGTCAGTTGGGCACAAAAAAAGAGCAGTGACTCTCTTGACATTATCTGGAATCAGACTCATCCTCTGGCTATTGCATGGTAGTGACCAGTTCTTGCAATACTTCCAGGATTATTGTGTCTTTATGAAACACTTTATGTATAAGAATATCGGTGGCTTTATTAGGATGAGGATGGGAACATCTGTGAAACAAAATAATGAAAAGCATCTTAATGAATAAAAGCTCTGTAAGAAATTCCACATGAATGTATTTTATGAGGAGTCTGCTTTCTTCAGCATTGTACCTAACTTCCATTTTTCTTTCCTAAACTTAAACTGGATTCTCTCCCAGTTTAAACAACAGCAGGGAGTTATACTGGATTTTAAGGTGGCTGCTACTTCTGTCCTTCTCACTGGGAAGCAATCAAGCAAGCTGCATAAAAGAGCTTACTGACTCTCCTGTGCTGTCCCAGAGTGGATTGCCTCAGTCTGATCTGTGTTTGTATGTGTGGGGTGGGAGTTTTGAAGTTGTGCTGTGTTGGGATTTCTCCTTGTTGTGTCTGCCCACACCATTCTTCTTATCTTACGAAAGTCCTTTATCTACAGTCAGGTAATGCTGAAGTAAAGGGGATAGAAAAAAAAAAAAAAGTACCCTGGAGCCACGAATGTGCTCCTTCAGCCTTTTACTGACCAACTGCTAGAGTTTATAGATTGCAGTTTAGAATTGTGGTAAATGTAATAATTAAACCATTACAGTTACACTGATATTTTTCCTGGTATTATACAATAATTTGGGTTGGAAGGGACCCTTAAAGGTTATCTAATCCAATCCCCCTGCAATGAGCAGGGACATCTTGAACTAGATAGGTTGCCCAGAACCACATCCAGCCTGGCCTTAAATGTTTCCAGGGACACCATTCTGGACAACCTGTTCCAGTGTTTCACCACTCAAAAATTTCCTTCCTTGTATCCCTTCTGAATCTACTCTTTTGTAGTTTAAAGCCATTATCCTTTGTCCTATTACATTAGGTCCTGCTAAAAAGTTTGTCCCCATCTTTCTTATAAGCCACTTTTAGGTACTGGAAGGCTGCTCTAAGGTCTCCCCAATGCCTTCTCCAGGCTGAACAGTCCCAACTCTCTCAGCCTGTCCTCATAGGAGAGGTGCTGTAACCCTCTAATAGTCTTTGTGGCCTTATCCGGACTTGCTCCCTCCTGTGTTTGGTGCCCCAGAGCTGAACAGTACTGCAGATGGGGTCTGATGAGAATAGAAGGGGAGAATCACCTCCCTTGACCTGTTGGCCACAGCAGGTAGCAAAAGCTGAATTATTTCCCTCTCCTCAAAAGTGCTTTATAAAAATGCCTCTTTTAATACGTTTGAGAGCACTCTAGGAGAAAAAGGGGCAGAGTAGACTAGAACAGAATAGTTATAGTTGGAAAGGACCTTAAGATCATCTAGTTCCAACCCCCTGCCATGGGCAGGGGCATCTCACACTGACCCATGTCACCCAGACTCTGTCCAGCCTGGCCTTGAACACCGCCAGGGATGGAGCATTCACAGCTTCCTTGGGCAGCCCATTCCAGTGCCTCACCACCCTCACGGTAAAGAACTTCTTCCTTATATCCAATCTAAACTTCCCCTGTTTAAGTTTGAACCCGTTACCCTTTGTCCTACCAGTACAGCCCCTAATGAAGAGTCCTTGCCCAGCATCCTTATAGGCACCTTTCAGGTACTAAAAGGCAAAGTCTGTATCCACAAAAAGTGAGTGAGATTAAAATGACTGGTGGTTAAAACAGACAGGCTTGGTGCATTAAATATTCTAGCTTGTTCTTTTTGTCCAGCATTTCAGTTGGAGGCTATTCTTCTAAATACATTTGATATTCCTAAATAATGAGTCATTCTTGCTCTGAAACATTTTTCTAAGAACAACTTCCTGGAGAGTGCAGGACTATGAAGTCTTCTATTTTTAAGCATGATTTCCTTGTAATTTGACTGTCATGTTATGTTAGATGATTTATGTGTCCTGTTCAGCATAATGTTTCACTGTGTATTTAGTAATTTCCCTCCCACCTTTGACATTCAAACCTCAGGAAAGCTATTGGGATAGCTATTTCCATCACACTTAACGGGCAGCGTTTTTCACTGGTTATGATTACGCAAGGCCAAAAAAGTAGTAGCTGAGGTACTGAGAAGGAAGGAAACTGGCTTGCCTTGTATGGTCTCTTCTATTTGTGAGTCAGTAAACAATACAGAAACCAAGCTTAGTGTGTTTACCGTAGTGGCAACTTCTGTAGAAAAAAAAGTCATCTTAGAAGGTCCATTTCTTTCAGAAGGTATTAAAGTAGTAGCATTGGATTGTGTGGAACTTGCAGCTTGTAATGGACTGTCCTGGATTCAGCAGTAGCAGTCATTTTTCTCCTTCTTAGTAGCTGGTGCAGTGCTGTGTTTTTGACTTTCGACCTGGGAATAGCGCTGATAACAACGGTGTTTTTAGTTGTGGCTTAGTAATGTTTAGTCTGACCAAGGACTTTCTGAGCCTCATGCTCTGCCAGGGAGGAGGGAAAGCTGGGAGGAAGCAAGAGACAGGGACCCAAATTAACCAAAGAGGTATTCCTTACCACAGCATGTCATGCCCAGTACGTAAACTGGGGGCAGTTACCCAGAAGGGCTAGATCACTGCTGGGTCGGGCTGGGTATCGGTCATCAGGTGATGAGCGGTTGTATTTTCTTCCCTTGTGATTTCCCTTATCATCATTATTATTATTGGTGGTAGCAGTAGTGGTTTGTGTTATACCTTAGTTACTGGACTGTTCTTATGTCAACCCATGGGAGTTACATTCTTTTGATTCTCCTCCCCATCCACCTGGGAGTGGGGGAAGGAAAGGGGGGGGTGTGAGTGAAGGCTGCATGACTGAGTTACAACTGAGCTTAAACCGCAACATGGACTATGGCAGAAGTCATGAATAATGTTTGTATATAGTAAAGTGGTAAAGCTACTGCTGTCCAGCTAAAAAAAGTAATTGCAAAACACTGTCAAAGGTCATACCTTAAAATTTAAAGTTATAAAGCTTTGTCAGCCAAGTTTAATGTGTCTTTTAAGGCTTTTTAACTTGCTTAATGACAAAAATAGAACAGGTTGGCAGTAAAGCTTTTCTGTATTATCTAGTAGCCTTGTCTCTGAGGGAGATATCTCAGATCTACCAAAGTAGTTTTATGCTACTACAGCATATTGTATTGAAGTTCTTCATTTCAAAGAAAGATTTACGTCAGAACTTCAAGATGAATAATAATGAGCATGTATGAGAAAAAAGAAATAACTTAATCTCCTGTCTGCACAATAAAGATTTCATAGTTTATTTTTCCCACCGTGTACAAGATAATGTGAGTTTCTTTGCTTTTAGGCTCAGACTGCCTTTTCTTCAAATCCAGCCAATCCAGCAATCTTGTCTGAAGCTTCTGCTCCTATTACTCATGATGGAGGTAAGCTCATGTACTCTAGTATCCTAATGTTGCAGATAGTTGCTGTGAAATCCCGAAGTTAACAGAACAGTCAAAAATGCCTACAAATAGGTAGTCCTGTTTACAAAGGGTGAGACCATGCCTCTTGGAAATGCCAATATCCACCTTTGTAAGGTGCTACAGGAGTCAGAAACAGTGTTTGCTTATAAAAGGATGTTTTGGCCAACACTAACTCTTCTCTCAACTTTTTGAAACCTTCTCAAAGTGAGCCTGGTGTAACAAGATTTGCTGTTGGTACTATTTGAGCTAGTTTTAACTCTTGCCTCAAACACTTAGCTTTTTGTTACTTATCACATGTATATCTGTAAGCTTTATTGGGCAGCATGCTTCTGCCTTTCCTCTTCATATAATCTTAATTGGGAGCAGACAGGCACAAATCTACGTCAGCAGTGAAGGGCCAAGGAAGCTGGAACTTAATCTTGTCATGCTGTCAACATTAGCTTCCAGCGGATTTGGGGATCAAATGTCTGGTGGGAAATCCATCAGACCTAAAGCTGAATGACTTGTACCCCTTTCTCCTCCTTTTCTCCCATGTACTTCCACAAAGGTGGACAAGTATGTTTTAGGTCAGAGCTCTGAGTTAGTAAGTTACACTTGGTCTAAAAAGTCTAAAGTCTCTAACCAGCATGACCAGCAGCAGTGCTGGATCAGCGGCCAGGAATACTGGTGAATAAGATATTAAAGCTTGGTAGATATAACTGTGTCTCCCTTTATCCTCTGGATGCTGGGGACTTTAAGGCAGGAGTTTGTATAGCTCGCCAGAGAGCTGCCTGTCGTAGTTTCTTTTGGGACTAGATACTTAGCTGGCCTAACTTCACCAGATCTGAGTTCACTTCAGCAACCTTCTGGAGGTTCAGAAGGTAGCTGTATTATTAGACAGGGTGGGGAACCAGAAAGGTTCATTGCCCTTCTTGGCAATGTTCTTCCTGCTGTCCAGAATTTTAATTCTCCTGCAGTTTCTGTGCGTGCTGGCAAAATGCCATCATTTTGAGGTCAGCTTTGCATGGATTGCTCAGAAGTTGTGTGTGGCTGAAGAGTGATTAGTCGCTCAATATATCCCAAAAAAGGGAGGTCTTCTCCATCTGTAGGATGTGCCAAATCTGCTGGGAGTCCCTCTGTGCTAGCAGAGGCAGAAGAATATTCAACATCAAGAGCTTTTGGATGTGTTCTGCTATTTGGAGGTCATTGTTTTGAATGAGAATGTAATACAGCAAGCAAAGATGCATCGTGTATTGTGGTCTTTCATGAGGAATCAAGTAGCTGCAGAAGTGTTGTGCATCATTAGTTGTGTATAATTTTAGGGGCTTGAAAACACAAGCAAAAGTAGAAGAAATGTTAATTAAAATCTTATTAATCAATATTGATGAAACTATAATCTGATAATCTGGAAATGAGATCAGATAAGTCTTATGAAGCAGCATGCAAACATGATCACTGAAAGTATGAAGAAGTGAAAAAAAGTCTCATTTATACTGGAATTCACCTTGCAATAATGTTTGTTCCTTCCCAGAAAAGTTACTTTCCATTTCTGGTCAAATGTGGATTCTTAAAATTTTCTGCATGTACCTGTAAATGAACACTAGAAACTGAAGCTTTGTGAACTGTGGAGCCTGCCTGTTGCCAGGGCTGTCCCTTGTACCACCTAGCTTCCCAAGCAGCCTTTTCTTTCCCCAGCAGTTCTATGAGAACAGAAGGTGGGCTCTTAAAATTCCTCCGAACTGCCTCTTGCTAAATGGCACCAGTTAATCACCTGTGGAATGTTAAGAGCAATATCAAGTTTATTTCCAGAATGCTTCTACTCCAGGTCTGACAAGTCTGTTGGTTTAACATCCTTTTCTCCCGCTCCCTGCACCCCACTCCTCTCTGGTGTAGAAAAATCTCCTGCTGGATATTTTAAGCCGTGTGACTTTTCTAAACTGGGCTAGAATAACAGTCATAATTGAAGTGGGTCTGCCATCTTAATTTTCAAACTAAATGTTATTTCAGGTCTTGTGCTATTGTAATTGTACATGTGAAAGTAGTAACCGCTTGTTCTGTTAAACCAACAATTGTACTGACTTTTGTTCTGTTTTCCTTCTATAGGCTTGTACCCTAGATTGTATCCAGAACTTTCTCAGTATATGGGCCTGAGCCTCAATGAGGAGGAGGTGCAAAGAAACTTTCCAGTGGCAGCAGTTGCTCAGCCGCAGGGTGTAGGTACCAGTCAAGCATGTTTTAGAAAGCAAAAGTGTAAAGACTATACGCATAGTTAGTGTTCTAGAGACCAGACTATTTGTCTTAAATAGCATACATGACTGATAAATGAATTGTTTTAAGTAATAGTGCCTATTTTAATCTGGTCTTAAAATTAAGCAGTATATTTCCAGTGTTTGGGAGGGAGGAGGGTGGGGACAAAGAGCTGGTGTTATGACTAACTTTGTTTTGTTGGTTTTGTTTTTGCCCTTTTTTTTTTTTTTAATATAACTTCATATAAATTGATGTATAACTATTTTAAGCTGAAACTAAGTTGTCTGGCTATTTTGTTTTAATCAGCAACTGGTAACACGACCTCCTACTAATTACATGGTAGCTCCAGTGACTGGAAATGATATTGGAATTCGCAGAGCAGAAATTAAGCAAGGCATCCGTGAAGTCATCTTATGTAAAGATCAAGATGGCAAAATTGGACTTCGCCTGAAGTCAGTTGACAATGTAAGTACAGAAGCTTGCTTTTTGCTTATAAAGATCTTACTGCAGGATTAAATTAGTAGCAAAGTTAGTGTATGGTCACAAAATTGTCTTCTACTTTTAATTTTATTTTTTTACTTCAGAGTATGATATTGTCCTTCAGAGCAGCTGTGATACTTGTTAGCAGTTCAAGACTTCTTGTCTCTAGCTTTGTGGAAACACTGGGCAGTGCTTAAAGTTCAGCAGTATGCAGAGAACTGCCCATGGCTTAGAAGCCATTTTTTATCTTTTATCAATTCTTGCAGCAGGTTGCTGTAAGGAGTAATTATGAAGTAGGATTGTTTCCCTTTATGTGAACATAGCTGCAAGAAGATCCTTAAACCTGCTCTGGAGATTCTCTGTTTCAGCAGTTTTTGATTCTCAACATGGAAGACATTACTCTGTTCTGCCCCCAGTATTGCCTGCAGTTTTCCTGGCTATACTTGGTTTTTAGGGGTAATTTGTCTAGAAATAACTTTTTAGTGCCTTGTTTTCTTATGTGAGGTGCTAACAAATCAAAATTGATAAAAAGCTGAAAATTAACATAGTTGTGAAAGAAGGAAAATCTGCTATAGGGTTCCTAGCATTGCTAATCTGTTCCTTCAGCTATATGTAGACTCTGAAGTCTGGTAAAAGAATTTTATTACTTAAATGCATAAGGAGATACACAAATTTACCAGTAGTCTGTCTTGATCCAGTTGTTCAGATTTCTTCTTAAAACAGAACAGTATCTACCCCTTCAACTAAGGCTTTAATGTTATGCTTGTTTCTTTAATGTCTAGAGATCTAGGCAGAACAGATCTCCCCATTTCTGAACTTCAGTCTAGCATTAATTATTTGTCAGTCTCTTAAAACCATCTAGAAACAAACTGACATTTCAAAAGCTACCACTTAAAGAGAGGTAGTTACCAAGTGCTTCTGTCCGGTTGGTATTACACAGAGAATGGGAAATGTCACGGGACTGTGTGTTCTGTCACTGGACTTCAGCCTTAAGGAAGAACTTCTGTGTTTTATTTATTTGCATTTATTTTAATTTTTTTTCCCCTTTTATAGGGTATATTTGTCCAGTTAGTGCAGGCAAACTCTCCAGCATCCCTCGCTGGTCTGCGGTTTGGGGACCAAGTTCTGCAGATCAATAGTGAAAACTGTGCAGGATGGAGTTCTGACAAAGCACATAAAGTTCTGAAACAGGCTTCTGGAGAAAGGATTTCGATGATCATTCGGGACAGGTAAAGCTAGCTGCAGATATGGATTGTCATTATCTGTCTCAGAGTAATTCTGTGGGGTTTGGGTCTCCCCTTGCTTGAGCAGGAGTGCAGGCATAACAAAATCTGTTTGTCCGTGTACTTCAATAGTAAAGATCCTCAGAGATGTTACTTTTTGTGGGGAGCAGACCAGGTAGTTGTCAACTCATAAACTTCCCACGCATGCTTGCATGGGTATGCATGATGGGGCATAAAATTTTTCAAGGTAAACTAAGGAGCCATAGAACAAATCAGATTTAAACTCTGAATTCAAGAGTTACGTGCTTTCTTGACTTTTGCTTATACTAACTGAAAAAGCAATAAAAGATGGTGCCAAAATATTTGCTGTATTAGTGAATACATCTGCATTTTTTTACTGTGATAGTTTTCTTCCAAACTCTTGCTTATATATGAATTAAAGCCAGTTTCACTAAAAAGTGTGCTTGATGAATCAATACAGATTTTTAATTATATTAAGTAATGATTCACTAGCTTTCTAAGACACAATTTTAAAGTTTGTCTGTAGAACAGTAGAAATATTGTTGGGGAAGCCTCGTACTCCAGAATCCTGTGGCCTACCTACAGCAGTTTGAATTGCCTGTTCTATTTTATCTACCTTATAGTGTTTGTAGAGAAAACTTAGTTTTTAATGGACATTTGTGGTTTTGGTTGGTGGTTGTGGGTGGGTGGATGTTGTATGGGTTTTCCGTATTATTATTATTATTAATCCAGATAGTGGATTTCCCTGTAAAACAGGGAAGACATGTATGGTTTATAAACAAGTATATATTAATATAACAAAATTAACAAAATGCAATTAAACCCAACTACTTTCAATTGTAGGTAACATTATGAGTCTCTGAGATCTTTTTGTAAGTCAAAGATGCTGAAATAGTGTGTGTGGTTCTTTCTGTGGCTTAGGAGACTTAAAACATGGTTTTGCATTTTAAACGTCTTGTAGGCCTTTTGAACGGATTATTACTATGCATAAGGACAGCACAGGGCATGTTGGTTTCATATTCAAGAATGGAAAAATAACCTCAATAGTGAAGGACAGTTCTGCTGCAAGAAATGGACTTCTTACAGAGCACAACATCTGTGAAATTAATGGCCAGAATGTAATTGGATTGAAGGTAAAATAAATAGTATGCTGTGGGTGTGGATAGCTGTGAGCCTTTTGTGTGCATATAGTAATTGTGTTTGGAGAGGATTGTAATATGTTGTTTAATGGTCATAAAATAAGAAAGTAAGTCATGAGGGATAATTTCACTTGATTGGAGAGACATAAATGTTTCGTGGCTTCTCTACAGTTTTGTAGCTGTAGGCAGGGTAAGTCATTCCCTTCCTCTGCCTCTTTCTGTCCAACACTCGGATTTTACCTTTAGTCAAACTCAGCTGGCAAAAACCTTAAGCTTCTTCCTGCCAGCCTGTATCAAACTCTAGTAAGAATTCTGTGTATAATGTCTATATACCTTCTCCAGTCAGTTCATGCAAGATACTGATTATCAAACATCCAGAAATTGTATTGCAGGTTGGGTGACGTGCCCTGAAGGTTAAATACTCCAACCAAAAAGTTGTGGGTCTCTTAAGCTGCATGAAATATGTCTAGGAAAAGCTCTTGAACTGCTGCTTTGTTAGTCAGCTTGGGTAATGTTGCTCATATGACTTCTTGTTTAATAACAGGACCCCCAGATTGCAGATGTCTTGGCAACAGCTGGAAATGTAGTGACCATTACAGTCATGCCTTCCAGTATTTATGAGTATATAATAAAGAGGTAGGTAATAAACTATGCAGCTATGGTGGTGGTATAATCAAGTTGACAGTGACTGATTTTTGTACTTGTGATAAGACCTAATTACAAACTTACCATGAAGGCTTGAGAGGGGTAGAGGAAGCACTTACCTGATGTTTTAGTCAAACCACTGCGTTTTGGTTCTGTTTTCAAACTGTTCATACGTTAGTTGATGCTCCTTTGCCTTTCCTTCTCTTGAAAATCCCTTTTCTAAAGGTAATCTGACTATACTTGAATTTCCAAGAACTTCACAGTACATGGATAACACAAGTATTGGTTACGTTGAAACTAAAATGTTGTTTTGAGTGCAGCAAATTCTGGTGAAGTGAACATTTTTCTTGGGAATAGTAATTCCCATAGTAATTCTTTCTAATCCGCTGGCAGCAGAGGCTTTCTACAACTAAATCTCTCCTGCAAAAATGTTTTTGAAGTTGCTAGAGATTAATAATGCTTCATGTATAATTTAAGGGTGTTTTTTTTGTCTCCATTCTCCTTGCCCCCTAGGTACACTCTTCCTAAAAAATGGGGTTTGGTCTAACAGCCACCTTTGCTCCTGACCTCCTTCCCTCGTGTTTGTGGTGCTACTCTGCCTTGCACACATGCCCACACCCTGAAAGATGTTGGTGACGCACCTCAGTTAGTAATAAACCCATTTTGTTTCATGGGATTCTCTTCTATGACCCTCTCTTCTGTGGGTGCAGCTTGTTGCAGCTTTCGGTAGCAACATACTTTCAGAAATAGTGGAGCAAAAGGGCAACTTCATCATTCCCAGCCCTTTGATACAATTTGAAAGATAGTGATTGGAAGCTTTAGTGGTCTTTCACAGTTTTCTCTTAAAACTGAATGCCTTTCCCTTTTCTTTAGGATGGCAACTAGCATTATGAAAAGCCTGATGGATCACTCCGTTCCTGAAGTCTAAACTTACATCATGTATGTTTGCGTGTACATATACATAATGATGATTCCACTAAACTTGGGCTACTATACTCAGTGATTTCTTTCTTCTGCACATGAGCCTTTCTGGAGGCTAAGAGAAGATATGCTGCATCGAGCACTTGCATCTATAATGGCTGGGAATGTTACAGTTCAACATATCTTTTTATATTCACAAACTGTAAAACTTGTAGCCTTATATGCTTGACAAATGTGAAATTCCAATTGTTATGACTTCTTTTCGTAGGTCTTTTATTTAGTTTAGTACTACTATAAGCCATTGTGACTTAAAGGAACCAGATGTCACTTGCAAAGTTACTTCTTGTTATCTAAGACAATGCTGTGCTTTGTATGTCTAAGACAAATGAGTATTTTTACTGCTTTCTGTTTGCAAGAGTAGATTTGAAATAGCTTTTTAGAAGTATGGCTAGTACTAGTTAATCTTTTTGTTCTAGTAAATACTGTTTACATGAGAATGCCAGCTAAGCTGAATATAGCTAAAGGCATCATTCAGTAAGTAAGCGTATTAAATAAAAGTAGTGTACAGCTACTCTATTACTTGTTATACAAATTGTAACTAATATGCTTATCTCTCGCCTTAACCATGTTCTTAAGGATTCAGAAATAACCAAATAAATGACTGAAACTTTAGGTACTCTGTGTGTGTACTTCAGATGAGCTAAGATGGGCTTGTTTTGTTGAGGTCAGTTTCATCCAACAACAAAGACAAGATAGGACATATCTTAAAATTGCATTCTAAATGATCTTACTGCCTACATTGTTGAAATGTTTTAAAGGGTAAATCTAGGATACTTTAGACAAGATGCTTAACTCCTTCCTTTCAGTTTAATACCTGGAATAGCAGCTTGGCTGTTCTACAACATGTATAAATTGTATAGTTGCATTTTTCATTTTAAATTGCTTGCAGCTTGCTGGGTGTACTGGGTCTGGTTGGGATGGAGTTAACTTTCTTTACAGCAGCTGGTATGGTGCTGTGTTTGAGAGCTCTGACTAAGTGTTGATAATGCACTCATGTTTTTCCTGTTGCTGAGCAGCGCTTGAGGAGTGTCAAGGCCTTCTCTGCTTCTTGCTCTGTCCCCTGTCCCATTGAGTAGGATGGGGTGGCCAAGAGGCTGAGGGGGAACACAGCTGGGCCCACTGACCCAGACTGACCAAGGCAAAAATTCCACACTGTGACATCATAGACTCTTAGAATCATCCTGCTCAGCAATAATTTGCGGGGAGTCTTTCCAAAGTAGTCGTTGCTTGGAGACTGGCTGGCATCAGTCTGCTGGTGGGAGGTGGTGAGTGATTGTCTGTGCATCACATTTTCTTTCTTTCTTTCTCCCCCTCGGCTTCCAACAGTAAACTATCTTTATTGCAACCTGCAAATTTTCCCAGCTTTTGCCCTTCTGATTCTGTTACCGATCCTGTTGTGGGGTGAGTGAGTGAGAAACTCCGTGGGGGCTCAGCAGGTGGTTAGGGTCAACCTGCTGCAGTAGGTAACAGGCATGTTCAGGTGAGACTCTAAAGTGGTCTCAAGTTAAATACCAGTTTTACTGAGTGCTTGCTTCTATTTTTTTTTTTTCTTCTGTTGCAGGGTTATTGAATTTCAGTCTTCCCCTGGGTAGCAGCCTAAAGTCAAAGCAAGTAACTTCAGCTTAGTATAGGTATTTGTTGTAACATGGGTATGAGGAATCGGTTCATCTGCTCTTCTGAAACTAATTTGAATCCAGAATTGGTCTGAGGTTGGTTTTATCTTAATCATTTACTTGCACCAAAATGCAAAGTGTTTGGCACTTACTTAGTAATAAATACATCTCATGTGCCCCTGCTAGCATGTGTAGCTAGCTGTATGTTTTCCAGTTGGTAAGAAAAGTAGTAATGGAGGTAAGGCTGGGAACTCCAGTTGTTGATCCGAGCTGCAGTGTACTCTTCTCCCTGGCAGTACTGTAACTGAGAGAAACCTATTACACTACCTCAGGCTTCAGTGGTGATTGGATTTATCTTGGGAGCCATTTTAATTGGATTGTTTGGTTACTAAATTATATGTCTCTGGAACCACTGTGGTAAGTGTTTACTGGCAGTAATTGGTGGCTTCATGTAGCGTTGGTGTGGTTCAGTGTTATGGGCACAGGGCCTTGTGGCAGTCATCCTTAGGTTCCTCGACAAGCTAGTTTGCTTTGCTAAGAAATCCCTGGAGCCCAAAACAATGTAGTACTGATGCCTACTGATAATGTGACCAGTAACAAGGTTAACTTGATATTTCACCCCACCTTATAAAGCTAAGGTTACTTTAGGCAATGAGGCAGCTGCTTGAGGGCTCTGTTGTGTGAGCATGCTTTACAGCAGAAAGCAAACCTCGGATGCAGGATCTGGCATCCATATTTAACCAAAAGAACGTTAAGGGTATTTTTTAAGGGTAGTTCAAGACAGGCTCATGTTCCTCTGGTTCAGGTCAATAGGAGGCCCCCTCATCACAAAGGAGCACAGCTGTGCCCAAAATCACCCAAGACATTTGCAGGCACATGTGGAATATGATATTTTTCTCTCTTCTTTGCCTATACACAGTCATACTTGGGAAATAAATATAATAAAAGGTGAAGAAACAGGGCAGACACCAAACATTGTGCTGCATGATTAAGACTGGTAACAGCAGGCATGCTGATATGGATTAATCTTTTGCCACATGTGCCTTCACCACACTCATCGATTACATAACGATTGAAGTATTTGCTAAACCAAGTGAGTAATGCAGCTGGAATACCAGTTTGCTTTAACATCATGGCATTATGTTATTAAAAATAAAACTCCAGCATAATTAAAAGTTGAGGGAATGAAAAAACATCCCTTAACCATGAAACAATTGTTCTACAGTGCTGAAGCTACATTGATAGTAGGTGTCAAAGCCAAGGCAGGCTATCTACAGACAAAGGACTGACTGAATGTAGCTTAAAAGAATGCCTGTCTTAAAAGAATTCTTAAAAGAATGCCTATGTCCACATCATAATACCACCAGCAGAGAATACCATCAGAGAAATAAATATTGATCTTGGGGCACTGTCAACTGCAGCTGTTTGGTGCTGTAATCAGCCATTAAAAGACTATTTCAAGTCTTTAACTTCAGAACAGCTCTTTGCAGGGAGTCATATCCTGAAGTTCTACAGAGAAAGTAAGCCCAGTTCAACACTGCTTTATCATTGGGTTAAAACAGAGAGGATAAACCCATGAGCTACAGTTCTATTTAAACACTGTTGTCTTTAAATTCCATCTCACAGATGATTTGAGTTGAAAGAGGCTGTGAACACCAAACAAAGCATGAAGATGCCAAAGATTATTAAGAGGATAGTAACAGAAGTGATGGAAGGCAGTAGTAATTCATCTTACGACTAGCTTCATGCCCATTATGAGCAAAGATTTACATGTTACATGTATATGTAACTGTTCTCTGTTAGGGGATCAATTTTATGCTTGGCTTCTTTTCAGGCTAATATAAGAGGAAAAAGCAATGTGAAATATATTCTTATTCTCCTCTATGCCTTTGGAAACACATACATTTGAAGACTAGACAGTAGACTGGACCCATCACTGCTCAGAGCAACAGCTGCCTTAGTGTTCAAAATAGTATTTACCATCATATGCATCTTCACTAGGAAGAAAGGTTGACTACACCGGAGGTACATACATTGTGTCATGAGATGTGGCGCTAAGCTGCAAGCATCCTTAAAGACTTCTTAATGCAAATGCTGTTTCTTTGAAACTAGTTCAAACAGCTAGCTATGATGCATTCTATGTAAATCAAACAATGACTGCAAGTGAAGAGCTCTTTAATTACAGAAAAATAGGTCTTTAATTTCATCTCTGATATCATTTTAGACAAGCATTTTCAGTATGATAAGTCCATGAAAAACAAATGCATACACAACAGAAGTTAAGAGCTCTCAGTGAAGTCCTTGTAACATAGAAAGTTGTAGTTGAACAAAGCTTCCTATCTGGTTGAACTTCAGCAGCCATCATTGCACACAGTTAAGTTCCTCTAAAAGGTTTTGTTTAAAATAAGAGTTCATTTAAATATCTGGAGGGAAAGGCACTTAGTATTGCAGTTTCCAGAATATGATTTGTTTGTCTTCCCCTCCTGTAATAACACTGTTGCACTGTTCATTCATCCACATGGACATTACAGCACCTGGGGAATAAAAACCAGCCAAACAAGTAAATCCAAATGCAAACAGAGGCAATACTCAAGATGATGGAACAGGTCTTTTTGAAAGAGTTTAGGATCATCTGATCATTAGTTTGGCTTATGCTGAGACTACATATGCTATGAAGAATGTTAGTTGGCTTCTAGGTGGCTGCCTCTATTCACAGTAATGACCGCATGCTACAATTGCCTCAGCTGGCTTTGGGTACATAGAGGGACAATGCCAGCTGCAGTACAGAATGAAGATGGCACACTGGCAAAAAGATTCATGGGGACAAGGAGAGGAGGTTTTTCTAGAAAGTGGGATTTTTTTCTCTCCAACAGTTGGCCTGCTCTTATTAGAAGTATATTCACATTTTCTAGAATATGCCTAGAAACCCACATCTAATCTAATCTATTCTAATGATTTCTCTAGCTACAGAATGATCTCTATACAGGTCAAGTTCCAGAGTACAAGCTTGTAATAGGGAGGTTTGAAATAACTGTTCATCAAGGCAGCCTTAAAAACCAAACTGAATAAAACAGATAGATAGTTTCTCTTTTACACAGCCTGGTTACTAATGTACTGAAGACTATACACATACATTTAAGAAGCCTATAAATCCCCATCCCAAACTATTTTGCTAGTTAATTTGTTGTTAGACTCCCAGTCTGGATGGACTTCAACAAAGCATACAACAGTGCAGTCTATACTACACTTAGGGCTATGAGATGGAAAACTGATAATTTTTGTAACCTTGTATGGATAAGAAAAATCACAGGTCATTTACCTTTGGCCAGTCTTGTAAACAGCCATATTCCTCCATTGTTAATAGGTTTCCTAGGAGGCCCATGAGGACCTACTTTTAGTTCTGGTGTTCCAGATAACACATTGAGAACAGCTCACTGACTGTGCAGATGACTCTCAAACTTTTCAATACTAAGGGAGCTTGAAGATAGGAATCTTCCATGCAATCTGAGAATAGGAATAATTCAGGCATACCTGTATGTCCTTTGAGTCTTTCAGTAACTTTTCCTCCAAGAAGGTCCCAAATCAGTAATTCACCAGACTGACTTCCTGATAAGATGGTATTTCCATCCCATTTAAAGCACCTGCAAGCAAGTCTGGAATTAATTCACTTCAAGCTCTTGTGTAATTAGAGCCAAATATTTCCAAACTGACTAAGCCAAAAAGAATTGAAAATGAGGTACCAAACTGAAGGAAACTCTACTCTCTAGCACAATCTTTCTAGAAAGGTTATTCCCCAAATTATTTTAAAGAGTCATGCCCCAAACTTGCTTCTCTTGACTACCCTAGACCAAACCACACCTTTCCCTAGGAGAAGGATGAAACTTATTCCTGTATTAGAAGGGGACCCAGTCATCTGTACATGTTTATGGTACCCAAGATCTCTCATGAACCACCATTTTCACTTGTGTCACTTCATATTCCTGAAACATTCATGCAAAGAGGACTTTCAGGGAAATAAGAAAAAAAAGATTTATATACACATTCATATACATATATAGCTAGGTATGCACACACAAAAGGAACCAACAGGTGTACCCCATGTATGGCTGCTATGTTTTTACTTCAGTAACTGAATAAGGATTCCATCTGTTTACCTGATAAACCATAAAGAATTGCTTTGTGAAAAAAAGTGATCGCTCTTCTTGTAATAGTTAATCTTTTCTTAGGTTATTGAAACAAAAAGGAAGCATTGCAAAAAATAAATATTTAAAAAAGATCATTGACAGATGAAACAAGCAAGAGAACTGTCTCTGTTAGAGATTTGGAAGCTGCAAACTTAGCTACAGCGCCCATTATCTTTCATGGATGTAAAGTTGTTAAGAAAAAACATGAGTTATTTACTTAGATACTTGACTGGCTTTGTCCCAGGTTGGAAAGCTCGATCTTAATGCACACAACATGCTAGAATGTCAGCCTTTCCACTTTAAAAAGCAATTCAGTAAACCAAAGTTGCCAGTATTACTGCCCTTTCCATTCTGCTATCACCAACCATCAAACATCTCCAGAGCTGCCCATGCAGCTTCAAGGTCTGCATGTTGTCAGAATTACCTCTGTGGCTCATCAGTGGTTACAGAAGATATAACCATTCCAGTCTGTACATCTATTACTTTAAAACAACAGTCCTCTCCTGTGCTTAGTAGATGTCTGCTGTCTGTATAAAAGCAAACAAGAAACAACAAAGCATGTTTAGACATTCAGTCCTAGTTACCAAAGCAGTCTGCATGTTGGATGAGGCATTGCCTGACCTATGTATTTATAGATAACATATTAAAAATTAAGTCTCTAAACAAGCAATGATAAACAAAGCTGATTTAAGTGTTGAGACCACTGGTTTGCAACCTAGTATGGCCTGGTTTACAATTCATAAATTCTTTAAAATGGAGATGAGTGGCAATCCAAAACATCTCATCATTCCCCTTAAAGTAGCAATTCCAAGAAGAAGGGTGTTCCTCATGATATGAGGAACAAAATTCCCTTTGACATTCCCAATGATGCGTATTAAAAATTGAAATCCAACATACCAGGACTAAAAGCAGCATCAAACACAGTTCCAGAATGACACGGTAACTGGTGCAATGCTGTTGCTGTAGTAACATCCCAAACACTAATGGTACCTTCTTTGGTTCCAGACACTAGTATAGTATTTGCAGCATTAAGGTTGATTGTATTTACCTAGGAAGTTAAACATCCTATGATTTTCTATTCTTTCATGTGAGCCATCTTGAGACAGGTTTTAAACACACATAAAGCAAGCCCATTATCTGTAAGATGGTATTTTATTTACCAAAAGCTTTTACATTTAATTCTGGAACATCCTTAATTATTACAAATCCTGCCTGTAAAAAGTAGAAGATAGGTCTCTTTGATGTTATTTTAAAATGCTTTTTCTTTGCAGAATCATAAATAGAAATTACCATTTTTGACTGTTTCTAGTTCCCATGCCCTCCCCATCTAAATGCAAGAATTTGCCCTTAAGGGTGAAATTCTTCTTTACTTTTAAAATATATCCCAGCTGTCAGTTGTTTCCAGGTCTCTTGGGTACAGTTCTTAAATGTTATCAGAACTGGTTTAGTATTTGCCTATTATGTGACCTGTTAAAAAACCTAAACATTAATAAGGTTTTAAACACAGTATATTCTAAATATACTACTAGAATGACATTAGCAACTATAAATAAAAGTTAGCAGTTACACATTTATGATTCACTTCACACAATGTGTTTAATATAGGTACAGTGAAATCCACTAATGTATTTTAGAGCATGGTACAGAACTTGGAGGAATTCTTTTTCATTTGCTTGCCTTTGGCAAATCTACATTAAGAAGAAGCTGTAACAATGCAAATACCTGAAAAACATGAGTCTGTTTCTGAAAACAAAGCAGCAGACAGAAAGTCCCCAGTCCTCCCTTTCCTCCCCTGGAATTTTGTGCTTACAAACTAAGCAAGACAAATTAAAAAGTCCCCCGGAAGAGACCTTAACCAGGGAAGCAGGGGACACATCAGACAAAAAAACCCACAAAACCCAAACCCGCCCCCTCCCCTAAACACACTCTTCCAACAACAACACACCCCGAGCCCCCAACCCAATCCTTGTGCTTTAGTACTAGATCTTGACTTTGATTTTAATGAGCAATTAATTTTCATATTCTGAGATACCATATCTCTATCCACATACTTACACTAACTTCATGTTCTAGCTCTGCCAGCAGTTCAAAGTGGTGTTTTTTACTGCTCAGGGTTTCTCCAGGAGCACAGTGCCACACCTACAACACAGATATTTCAGTTTGCTCAAGGAAGAATTAGTATAACCCTGGATGAGTTTCTTCAGTACTGAATTCTCACATTACAAGGAGGGCTGCTTGTGTGAACTCTGGACCTTGCCTGCATAGCAGAATGTAGCAACAGTAAATGGCACCTGAACTCATTTACCCTAAGCAGAGCCACATACTAAACAGGACTATGCTGATTCCAGATAGCTTACAAAAGCCTGCTTAAGTACAGGTACATCACTGCACTGAATGTATACTTACCAAAAAGCCATATACATCCTTTCCTGTCTCTAATTTCCAAATTACCTTTCCACCTAACTGGAGGCATGCTCTTTAGATTAGCAAGTTCCTGGTCCACTTAGCTGATGAACATAAACTACACAACTGAAACACTTCAGAAGCCTATTCTACTCAGCAAACAAAATCACCAGTCAAGGTCACAGAACACTCCAGTTTCTCTAACAAATACAGTTTGCCTCCAAACGCCCTACATTTAGAGTAAGTTAGAAGAAATGCAATTTAAAGTAACACTTCATCTTTGAAACAGTTGAGATAAAGCTAAATGAAGAAGATAGATATTCTAGAAACAAACTTACTGTGACACTAAGTTATTATTCCAGCACAACAGGTACATCCACTCCAAAGCATTTGGCTGGCTGAATATTATAAAGCACTAGGGATAAATAGTTATTCAAGTACAACAAACCGATATACAAACCTTCACAGTGGAATCCCAAGACGCAGAATACAAACGCCCATCTCGCCAACAGATCTTACTGACTGCATCATCATGTCCCATTAAGATGTCTTGCTGTCTTCCAAATGCAATTGAATAAAAATATCTAGCAGGAGAAGGTTATAAAAGCATTATGTCTTCAGAAAACTTCAGGGTTTTTTTCCAAATAGATGAAAGTAACTTTGCTTCTACAATTTCTAACAAATCTACTGAAAAATCAAGTAGAAATACAGACACTGCATCTTAACAATGAATTTTTGTATCATTATCGAAAACCATAAGCATAACAACCAAGGCACTCAGTGTAATTCAATAAAGTCAGTAAGTAGTAAATACACACATATGATTGTCCCATGAAGAACTTATGACAGTGGTATCTCCTGGTAAGATTAGACAAGATGACAAAGCCTGTAAGAAAGAGAAAAGGAAGTAGTGTTGAATCTCTTACCCCAATGCTTCTGGAGAACAGGAAGCATCTTAATCTTCTATACACACTACATACAGGTGTTATATGAACACAAGAAAACCCAACTTTATAGGTTGGACCCTGAACAGCAAGAATATTTAACCCCTGGTATATGTACAGGAGGCACTGAAGTTCAGAAATACATACAGAACTGATGGAGCTCCTTTTTCAAAATGCTGGTATCTCAGGGACATGGTATGTAATTCCTCACTCAGGAGAAAATGGGTCAGCTTTTAATCTTGTATGGTACTATCAATTCTAGATGCAACCACCTAACAGAAACTAAAAATGAAGGTTTCCTTTGATGTTTGTTCTCCATGACAGCTACTTATCAGCTCAGCTTTTTCAAACAACAAGTGTAACTATCTAAGTAAGTCCTGCATTTCTCAACAAGAACATTCCTTACAGACAGATACTCAGTTACATTACCATCAATGGAAGCAGCAAGGGAAAAAAAAAATACTAAAATCAGCCCAGTGCTTCTACTAGTATCATTACTGGTCATGTTTTACATCTGTTTTAAAAAAAACAGTAAGATGCTGGATTGTAAAAAGAGTACTCCTTCTGGCATTGCTGCAAGAGATCAGCACTAAGACTACAGAGAGGAGAATAATAAATAAAGAAAAGGTATACAAGGCCTCCTCATGAAAAAATGACTTTTGGCTTAGGAGTCAAGAGCTCCCTTTTTATAGTGCCAAGAAGCAACATATCCTAATTTTGCTTTGACTAAAGCATTAGGAATTGCTGTATCTAGCTTCACCACCTAGTGTGTGCCATGGCAGGCCATAGGGTCTTGATTCTGCACCTTACCTGGGGACCTGTTAGAAGCCATAGCATGCTCTATGTAGGCAAGCCCTTTGCCTTTTTTGCGCCCCCCCTCCCTCCCCGAGATGAATATACAGAGAAAGTTATTGTATCTTAGTAGCTTGCCTCAATAAAGGATTGTGAACGTGACAGTTGGGAGTGAATCTCTTTGGCCCAGGTCTGCCCACAGTGCTCAAGCACAAAAAATTAAATACAGAATCTCTTGCCAAGGTCTGTTTTAGAAGCAGAGAAAAAAACAGTTGTTCAGAGTTTGCAGAGATCACTGCTTATTGAGGAAAAATGGCTCAAATTCACCCAGCAGAGATTCCACTCTGTGTGGTTGGTTTTCTTCTGCTAGCTGACTCACAGCCTTCAAACATTTGGAAGCTGCAAGACAACACTGGATGTGAGCACATGGGTGGAATTTAAGCTTTGTGATTCTGATCCCAGTGGCAGTTCAAGGTTGTTCAGAAAGACTCCTCTGCTCATGCCAGACTATTTGTCTACTGCAAGCCCTTTCCTGGATAGCAGGGCAACTCAGAACAGAGCTAGCATAGAACTGCAACCATCTAATGCTCCTGTGTTTCAAGAATGCACTCTGTCTCCCTGGAGGCCTGACAGAGTCTCAATTCACTCTGCTAAATTATTCACACACAATACAATTGAGTAGGCAGGGGAAGAAAAGAGGCACTGATGTGTACTAAGATCCATTTCTCTGAGTAGCTTTCAGAAGATTCCCAATGATCTTGGTTTTATTTTGACAGCAGCTTACCATGTTTGAAAAGGACACGCTTCTCTGGATTGTTTTTGATTCCTTAGAAAACATCTTCAAAGTTGAATCTGGGGATAATGGACAAAATAGAAGATTAAAAAGACTGTTTTATATTACAGAAGATAGTAATTTTGGTCCTATTTGAATATTTAAATATCTTACTATGAAAAGTATGCATAGGTTTCTCATAGTCTTAAACTCTTTATAAAGCTTGTGACTGGAGCCTGGAACTATCCTGTTCTACACCAGCTACAGACAGACTCCGCCATGCCCATCAAACTGTAAGAAAAATCCTGTATCTAAAAGGAGAAATTACCACCTTCCCAAGCCTAAATATAAATGATATTGAGATCTTTGAGTCTAAGTGATCTAAAACTTAACAAGTTCATGTACTTAAACTATTATGGGAAAAATAACTTAGTTTTTATAATAGGAGACTTTCAAAGTGACAATCCAAAAGCCAAACAGAACTAGCCTATGAATACCCTCAAACAGTAAGAAGGAATTGAATATGAAATGAAAATGAAGATCATGTATTTGGCAGAAGATTAGGGCTGCTCTTTTCATGACTGCAAAATACCCAGTGATTCCATAAATATCGCATTTGACATTGTCTTTGCTGTCAGTGAAGATATTAATGGGATTCAATCTTAACTACATTGTAGAGTTTCATGCTATTTCGTTCACAAAACATTAACCTGCATTTACACAGCAGGGTCTAGTAAATACCTTTGCAATAATACTTACCCTGGGATGTAGTGAAAACAGAAGACCCATTGCAAGTGACTGCTATTCCAGTAATTGCCCTGTTTAATACAAGGAAGCTTATAGGTGATTTCATAGGTTTTAAAACTTAACTGTAAATTGACTACGGTTTAAATTTGTTATTTGATCTCTGCAAGGGCTAAGACATTCAAGGAGAGTAAAAGCACTACAGTGGTGTTTTATATAACTAGAGACCAAAATAGATCTTGATACAAAAAGTGAAACATCAGTACAAGTTCCCCATACTATTCTGCAAGAACTTCATCCTCATCAGAAAGGACATGCCCAATGAGAGGACAAATAGTTTCACGCTGAGTCTTTCCAATTTGGGATTAGCTACAGAAAGCATCAGGAACCTGCTTACAAGCAGATACTGAATACCTCAAGTGTCAGGCATCAGAACTTGCACGTCTTCTCCTCAACTTTGACAGTGGCAAAATCACTGTAGTCTAGAAATTTAGACATATAGCTTATATCAAGGATTTAGTTGTTAGGAAGCACAGAGCATTCTGCACAGCCAAAATTCTGTTATGCAGACCTACTTCTAGTTTTTCTCAGCAATCTTAAAACAAACCCCAATAAAATCCACAAAACAAACAAACAAACAAGCCCCCACCAAGCAAACAAAGGATTGGAAACTGAAATTCAGTCTGTTTTCAGGTTCTGGATTTCCCTAACCCTAACAATCTGGTACCAGAGGCCCTTTCTCACTCCAAATATTACTTTGTTTTCTGGATAAGAGAATGTTTCTTTTCTATATTGTTTACAGACACCAAGAAAGCAGTTGCACTCAAAGCAGTAAGAAATTCTCTTACTAGTTCAGCCACCAGGACCAGGGATGGGGCCAAAGGAAAATCTTCTTTAAAATATAGCTGTTGTTCATTGTTAGGTATTTTCAAAGTTCACCTGAAGTGCCCCTGCTGACTCAAGACTCCCAAGGAAACCATCACAACAGTAGTTCGATACCTGGATTAACTGAAAGCCTATAGCTGGAGACTTTGCAAACTGCTCATACAGCAGCAGCTCAAGGTGTACAGTACTTGAACTTAAGTTGTTTATCCTTAAAAATCAAATGGAATGAATAAGTTAGGTCCTCCTGGGGTAATAAATATATAAATGGAGGCAGGGTGGTTGAAACTAGAGGATCTGAAGGTCCTTTCCAACTCTAACCATTCTATGATTCAATGAAATTTATCTGGCTGCTGCTATCACAGTTTTAGAGAAGGGTAATCAATATCTGCTTCAGCTACTAAAATGATGTGGAACTTAGCTCTAGATCTGTATAAGGAACAACAACAACAAACACAAGCTGACAAATACCTTTTCTGTATTGATAACCCAACATAGAATCATCTTGTACAATCAAATCAATGAGCTGTCTCACAAAGAAATGTATTTACCTTAAGCCCCAACCCATCATTCAGATTGACATGCAGATACTTCCCCCGCCCCAAAATTAAATGGAACAATTTTGACTCTGAAAAGAATAGTACCTACTCTTTGTGAATTTTATATTGCTCATCTAATTTTAGTTTGGCAATATTGTTCCAAGCAAGTGTTATACTTTCTTCTGTCAAATCTTCAAATGATTCTTCATTTGGAGAAACTGCAATAAAAAGCCACAATAAAGCTCCATCACAAATAGAAAAATAAAAAGATTGATTTCAAATAATGAGGTAGCTGAAGTTGCAGACAAAGATGAAAGCATAGAAATCATGGAGAGCTCCAGGAATAAGAATTTTTAGCTAAACTAAAGAGTGACAAGTTCACCAACTTTTTTTCAGATCTCTTCCTGAATGCATGGGCTTACACAGTCAAATATATGTTTTGAGTTTTTTTCCCCAGAACAGGGCTTTTAAACTAGAGACTTGAGGGAATACATTTCCAAAATGGAAATAAACCCAAACCAACCAACCAACCCTAAAACCAAACAAAGAAACTCCCACCAAACAAAAATATCGAACAAAAAAAAAAATAGGCTTTTCTGCAGAGATGTTTTGGTGTTCTATTGTGATGTCAAGAGCTTTTAAAATGGAAAAATATCAGGATACCCATCTACTGCTACAATACAGCAGGTTTTTTTTTATTATTCTATTGTATTCTATTAGGACTGTCATAACCTCATTTTGCTGCACTGTGGGGATAAAAATTTGCAACAAAATTGAGGCAATCAGATCTCACTAATTATAAAAAAGCCAAACCCAACAGGAACCATTGAACTGTGAATTAATGACTTAGGCCCCATACCACCGTATCTGTTTAACACACAAGAACGTTATTATCACCATATACAACTTTCAAAACCACTCTTGCCATTTTCATGCTACAGGTTGCCACTCTAAGTACCACTCATCTTCACTTCTCTGCTTAAAAATGAAAGCCATCAAATGGTAAGTGAATTCAAGACAACCAAGAAAAACCTTTCTATGTGATACTTGGGCTGAAGACCCAACCCTATTTATAGTTAGACCACTATATTTATGAAGAGGACCAAAGCATCTACGTTTCAGAGAAATGGCGTAAGTTCGTTCTGCATTGAACAAAAGTCTGTGATGGTATTCCATGTCCTTTTCTTGAATAAAGTGCCGAGCTGAAAGTTATTCAATCAATTCAATTCTTCACAATTTTAATTTAAGTCATAGAAAAGGAACAAAATTTCGGTGCTTAATATAAGTTCTTAGGTTTTATTTAGACCAAGTCAATCGATCACCCTAAAGACATCCCGGTTCAAAAACTGAGCAAACCTTTACATCATTCAGAATGCCTGCAGATATGGTCATTGCAGCTGTTGTCATATCAGCTTGATTTTAAAATGTCATAAAAAACCAGGGATGACAGCCCTCCCACGGCTTCAAAAGCAGAGGTTGAACAGTCCTACAGGAGATCACAAGGACAGAAAGCAAAAGGCAGGACAATGCCTGTATTTCCAAATGTGAAATTGGTCTTGCCAGTTTAACAATTAGTTCATGGATTTATTTTGAGTTGGCTTACTGGGAAAGTGTCCAAGAGTTGTATAACAAGATCCTGTGGGAGAAAGATACAGAACTTGTCAAAATTACAAATCCATTACACTGCCAGTTTATCTGTAGACATTTACCTGGAGACTCAGTTATGGAAACACTGTGACTAGATGTTCGAGACAAGCTTTTCAACTTCGGCATTATCCTTCGAGGATGAGGAACTGTAAACAACTGTTTCGGTGTCTGTCCAAACTCCAAGATTTGTGTCAGCAGAGCTACTTTTTCGTTGGGGTCCATAATACTTTCCAAAAACAAGATACTTAATTAAGCCAAATAGGCAAGTACCTTTTCTTCCTTTCCTCCCCTGAAAGCATGGGCGGGCCTGTGCAGTTACTACAGCAGTATAGGCCATCACAGTTCTTACAAACCTGATTTACCACAGATGTGAAGAACAGTCAGAAGACAGCTTCATAATTTTGCTAATGTACTATGACAACATGCTCATCAACTAAAAATATAAAGCAATTTTACAAAAGCCAGATTGAAGAAATTTTCAAGTAACAATCTTTCAACACATGATAAAACCGAAAACCCGATGCTTGTTCTCTGCATATCTGGGAGTATGAAATGGAAGAGCTACACCATTCATGTACAAAGCACTTTTACAGAATCTGGAGGGATACTGAGAAATTCAGCTAACTCCTTTAACAAAACCATTTAGATTCTTTTTAATTACCTGTTTAAATCCACTCCTCCTTCATAAGTTAATGGGTGAAACACTGTGGGGGAAAAACAAAAGTTTATTTGTACTATGTAGATATACAAGGACATTTTCTTGCATACATACTGTAAAAAAAAAGCTGTATGTTTTACTCAACTTGGTTATATTTAAGCAACTAAGTTATTTCAGCAGGCTATAGAATCTGAGATCTTGTGCTTTAATCCTGAGTTTCTTACCTGAAGAAAATTTAGGATTTCTAAGAGACTCAGAGTTTCAGAATAAATCAGTCCTTTCATAAAGGAAGAATTACTTATTTAGGCTTCATTAAATACCCTCCACCCAATGAAGAAAAAAAAAGCACAGCTGCATTAACTGGATAGTCTCAAGTGTCCTCAATTTATTATGCTAATAAAAATCCATATTGCAGCAGAAGCAGCACACTGTGCATAAAATGGGCTCTCATTTGAGAGGTAAAAATACAGGTGCCATAATTTAAATGCTCATTTACCATATTCAAAACCTCTGGCACATTGTAATTGACACTTATGGTCACAGCATAAGTGGATGCCAAACCCTGCAAGCCTAAAATATCACGATTTAAGAACATGTCAGGAAGCATATTAAAAAATCCTCAACAAACCAAACCCAAGAAAACAAACAAACAAAAAACCCACCACAAAACAAATCACATTATCTTACCCAGGAAGTAGAAAGCATTAACTACTGAAATGAAGAGTTGCCTATTCCTTCTCTCCCCACTGCTGTAGGAAAGTTCTCTTTTCAAACTTATTGTATCTTCAAAAGTGCAAACTATCTCAACATTGTCTGTTACTTCCAAACCATCAAAAACATCAAGGCTTCTGGAATAAATACCTTAAAAATCTGATTAATCTTCCTTTACCAAGAGGACATTTCCTTATTGGGTAGTAACATACATAGCTAAATATCAGACTGCTGAATAACTTAATCATTGTTATTACTGTTAGGTCTAGATAAATTAATACATCCACGTAGCAATCACCTCTTTTGTAAACATTTACAATGACTACATAAATGCCCAGAATAAGGTTGCAAGCAGTAAAACTTTCAACATGTACAGTGAGAAGTATGTATACTATTTCTTGCAGTTGTATATATGTATGGACAAGGTGATTTAGGGTCTTAGTGTGGGCCTTCAGTCGCTTTAGATTGAATAGGCTCCCATCGGTACGATAACGAATATAATGTACTTTTTGCAACCGGATTTGCCTATCCCACATTGGCCTTTTTAGTCATCAGCGCGCTTGTAGTAAGCGTGGGTAAAGC
>JANHGB010056473.1:6303-27747 GCA_026283785.1 Coracopsis vasa
GAATCATAGAAAAGTTAGGGTTGGAAAGGACCTTAAGATCATCCAGTTCCAACCCCCCTGCCATGGGCTGGGACACCTCCCACTAAAATATATGCATAAATTATATGCAGCATCCTATTTGAAACTTGAATTCCTTGCTGCTACCTGGAGGAGCAGGTTAGAATCCTATTGATGTTTTGTGTGACTGAAATAAGAGCCTAAATAATTATTTTTTCAAGGTTTCTGTGGAAGGAGCTGGTGGGTGACACAACCTTTGGCAGAAGAAGAAAGTAAAACCCAGATGTTAAATGCATGCATAAAACCCATCCTTAGTGGAAAGGTTTTGCAGTACTCTGTTATTTTTAGTCTGTCCTTATGGTATATAAGGAATTGGTATCTTGCAGCTGTAACAGAAAATAAATCTGCATTAGGCCAGATCTGGCAGAGGTGAGGCTGCCACAGCTCCCTGCTCCAGGTCTGACCTGTGGCAGGGCTCAGCATGAGTTCCCAGTAGGGAAAAAGGGTTTTCTTGCTCAGAAAGAGTTAAGAATGGAATTTCCTGAGAAGATAGTACCTGGGAGTAGCAGGGCAGGGGGTGCAAGGAGCTTTCAATCAGATACCCAAACAGTTTGTATTGTAAACTGTATCAAGATTGGAATAGCCAAATTCATCTATTTTTTTTGGCTTTGTATAGTTGGCATTGATTTTAATACTGAATCTTTTGGGAGGTTTTAATAGTACCAACTTTTCTGTGAAGGGATTATCTGACTAAAACGTCTGCCCTGCTTTCCTTTTGCCATTCAGTTTGCCCACAAAAGTCTTGTCATCCGTAAAATAAATACGCTTTGTCGGAGAATACGTTTGTCCTGTTACTAATTCACTTGATTTATTAGTGATATTATCGGTTGTCCCTGTATTGCGAGAATACTTTCCAATTTGACTTCTGGACTCCAGTGAGCAAAAGAAACGGGTTTTTCTAATACCAGCTTTCCTATTGGAAATTAGATTTTCTGGATGGGCAGTCATAAAAGCTAAGGCCAGTGAAATGGTGTCGGTGAGAGATGATGTGTTCGTGTGAGGTATATTGGCAGTCAGATGATGGATCTCGAGGAACTTGAAGGTGACAGAAGGGAGCCAGTTTCTTTGGAAGTTATCCTTGGAGTTGATAAAGTGAAATGCTGTTGCGTAAGATCTCATTTATTAAAGACTGTACAGTTTCAACAAACTGATTTGCTTTCGCTTTTTATTCTTGAGGCTTTGGGAGTTCCCAATTGTCTTCAATTATTTACTTTTTTTTCTTCTTCTTAGTAAAACGCTTCCGAGAACCAAAGCATGAAAGACGTCCCTGGAGGATATGGTATGTTTGTGCGTGCTTTATTCTTAATTTTGTTGTTTCTTGCATGTGTTAGAAATTGAGGGAAATGGGGTTTTTTTGCATATGATAATTGAAAAAAAAAGAAAAGCAGTTACAGGAAATCAGTGACTAACAGTGAGGAACGAAACCAAAATCCATGAGTCAATGCAGATATCTTCTGCGTGTTTCCCTACTAGTTCTTTCTTACTAAGCATTTCCAGGAATCTCTACAGAGATGTGCATTTAGACATAAACCTTAAAGCTGTGCTTGTTCTGAAGGTGGAAACTTGCAGTTGCCCAGAGATGCATCTGAACATGTACAAACTTCCATAAGCTTACAAGGAGCTCTGAGCTGGGCTTAAACAAAATTCCATGTTCTGTAGCTATCCTACTATACATAATATAGAAAACAGTGTGGTGAAAGATAATAAAAATATAAGCTATGACAGAAACAAGGTATAAAAAGTATATTTGTTTTTATTACTTCTAAAAGGTTGTTGGATTGTAGCAATGCCAGCGCAGCCTGCGCTAGTTTTGAGACTGGGGTGAATGTTAAGCAATCATTTCAGTTGTTGAAGACTTCAGTAGTTTAAACTCATCTCGTACAATGCTGCCTTTCATATCTAACCCTGACCTTTATTTCATTGAAAAAATAAATACAAAATCTTGGTGTACTGTGGCTTACATCAGCCTGAAATTCTGATAAGTAGAGTGATAACCCTTAATTTTTAAGCAATGAGTCTTGTTGCGAGACTTGCTTATTGTTATTTATAGTGTGGTGTACTGATTAGATAAGGAACTCGCTGGCTTCCTGCCTCATCTCCAACACTCTGCTTTCTATGTCATGCAATGAATGTAAGAGAATGAAGTTTAAGACAAAGTTATTAGGGAGGGGAGATGATTTCAGGCATAAAATGTTGTTTGTATCTGTTGGGGCGTTTGGATCTTTGTTTAGACCAGGAAACAACAGACAGAAGTTGGTCTGTTATAAAGAGCACACTCGTGCCTACAGAATACTTTTTACACAATTCCTTTATTTAACATCTAATGAAACATCCACTAGAAGTTTTGGTTTTGTGCAAAGGGTGATGATAAAAGATTGGAGTCAATACTGAATCAGTACACAAGTGCTTTTTTCTGGTTTTCCCTGTAAATAGCAAACTATTTTCTCTGTCATCTACTTTGAAGATAAAGCTTTCAAGGTTGTAATTCTTTTGTAGTGTGGTCTAAGCTGTTGTACTACAGATAAAAATCAGTAAGACCACTTCATGCTTTTGGCTGAAAAATGTTAGCTTTTTAGTAAGATACTGTAGCTAAAGGACTCATTATTAGTCAGCTATTAAACTGCTCACCAGTGAGCACATGATGAGGATGTTGGTTTTGTCCGTGCCATAAACTTACTAAAAATGCATAAACATAAAAGAACTGAAATATCTCACGAGACTGGGATACTCATTGTTTACACAAGGTTATTAAAGACTTAGCTAGGTTTAGTGAGGATTAGCTCTTGAATAATGCATATGATACCAAGAGGATATCTCTGGACTTGAAATTTACAATGGTAAGGTTTCAAGTTAGTATGATTTGCTTTATTGTTTGCAATGTTCAAGGAAAAAAAGGGAGCAGAATTTAAAATGGAACATTGTTAAATAAGCTAAATTCCAGGGCACTTCATCATTCTGGTGTTCTCATTTGAAGAAAAAAATGAATAATTGATATGGAATTTTAATTAACTTAAATTTGCAATGTTTGGCTGTCATGTAAACATTTTTGTCTGTCTTAAAAACTGTTTTGACTCTGTACAGGTTTTTAGATACTTCCAAGCAAGCCATAGGGATGTTGTTCATCCACTTCGCAAATGTCTATTTATCAGACCTTACAGAAGAAGACCCCTGTTCACTGTAAGTGTTTAAATTCTGAATATTGGTCTTTATGGAAGTTCTGCAGTTGTGTTTGGTATGGGGGCAATAATGCAAGATAGGGCTGAGAAACCTGTTTTCGTGGTAAAAATCACCTTCAAAAACCTGTGCTTTAGCCTGAGTTAATCAAGGATCAGAGGTCTGCTCTTTTTAGTTCACGGCTGGCAAGACCTGAGAGAGGTTTTTTTTCTGGGCTGTGTATAGATATTTTAGACGAAGAGTAAACTCTTACTACTTCACCCCCTCCAGTTAATGAATGAGGATTTAGGATGCAGGCTGTAACATGAGGCTCTTTGCTGGAGGAGGTGCTAGGGACCAAAGGAAATGAATATAAAGTTGTGTCCACTGACCTCCAGCTGCACAGCTCAATGCAGCAAGACCTTAATAGAAAGTCAGGTTGCTTTCAGGGATACTTAGCAAAAATCATTCATGCTTGTATTTTCTTCTAAACCCTACAGTAGCTACTGCAGTATTATTTCATTAGGTTAAAACAGGAAATATTGCTCTGTACCCAGGCAGTTAGTGCACAAATTAATTTTGCAATGTCACGCTTGGAGCAGTGTGACTAAGTAGATAAGCATTTCACTGTAGTATATTAAACCTGAAGATTTTATGACTAAGACCCTGTCAGGCTCTTTACAGGAGCTCCTGAAGCAAATGGTAATTGTTTGGGTTTGTTCTTTATAGGGCTTATGCTCAAAGAAGCTTACACGTTCCTGGTAATAGAAGCTGTGAAATTACTTTAAAAAGCCTGGTAATTTGCCCTTTAAAAGCAATCCAGATCCTTCAATGGCATCTGCTCACTGTTGTCCTTTGCTAAACAAAGAAGCTACACAGCCCAAGGAACATGGCTTGTGTTGCTTCACAAGCCTGTTTTATTTCAATTATTCCTCCTCAGTTTCTTCTGCGTTCTTATATGCTATAAATGACGAAGTAAAACACTGCTTTTCCTTTCCCTCCATAAACCATTATGGTGGGGAAAATGTATTTATTTTAACACAGTAACTGTAAAGTTTAAATTATAATTGAGAGTTACAGTAATGCCAGGCATCATTGTAGGATTTTTCCTTGGTCACCCTGAGAGGTTCAAAAACTGGCAGGTGCAAATTGCTTTCATTCTGGTTTTATATATTAAAATATATATTTGAGGAAGCTTACCACAGCTTGCCTAAAATTATCAGTGTTTAAAGGTAAAGCTCAAGTATTTTAAAATTGAAAATAGCCATGCTGTGTGCTGAGTTTTCAAAATGAAAGGCTTCCTAACATGTGTTCTATTCTACACGTTTTAATACAGTCTACATAGCTTTATTTTCAAATGCCACTTCATGTAAGCATGACATGATATGAACCAAGGGGGTGAGACAGAGAGCTGTTCTTCACTGTTCTCAGGATAACAAAAAATAGCGTGTAATTTATTGGACAAAGGCGCAGGTCCTCCTTGTTAGCAAAAAAAATAGGATGTAGTATTAACCAAAGCCACTTTTTTTTTTCTTGGGAAAACTATATTCTAAGTGCCAAGTGGGTCAAAATTAGTGAGTAAAAGCAGTGTTTCTGTCTGTGACTTCAAATAGTAACAATGTTACTGAGGAAATTCTAACATGGATAGTTTTCTGTTCTCTCCTGCTTTGTAGTTTGTGGGCTGTTTTCAGAACAAAACCAGAAAACGTACTTCTGAAAACATCATGGTTCAAAGCTTGGAAAAAAACAACAATTGGAAGTTACCATTTGTGTTTGGGAATGTAGTGCTGTAGTTCAGGCAGGTGTGATAATATCAGAGCTGATAAAACATCTGTTAAAACACCTCAACAGATGGGTGGCTCGTTGAAGAATTTTAAGTAGAACAAGCAAACAGCACCCTTCTTGTGTAGTGCAGGGTAGTGGGCTGGTTGTGTGAACCCAGCCTTTTACTCACTGAATTCTCCGCCAAATGCATTTACCTGATAGTGGCAGCAGCTTGTGTTGTCAGTGCCAGTGCCCCGGTTACACCTGAGCAGGGTAAATGCAGTGCATGACAGAATGAGCATGTTACGTACGTGTACTGAGCCTGATGTGCTTGGGAATATCGGGTATACTTGGCCTGCACTGTAATTTGATGTGAAGTAGGTGTTGGCACATCTCTTCTCCCTGCTCCTGATGGCTGCCTTCCTGCTGTAGACTTAGAGCAGCCCCTTGTGGCCTTAGAATGACTTGTGTTCTTGTAAATGCTGCCGTTCCTCTGACAAACACTAAACCTTGGATTTAATGTTTGTCCAATATGAAGTTCATTAAAACTCCAATTAGACACACAGCTATTAGAAAATAACTATTTCTTTCTTCTTTTTTGAAAGTTATGGCTAAGTCTTGGCTGAATAAGGGCATGAGCGCTTCATTTGTATTCTTGAGCTGCTCTTGAATGGGATTTTGGGGATCAGAACAGCTCCTCCTTTACTGATCTGGGCGTACATATTCTTTCTTTGCTTTCCATTTTCTCATAGTTTTGTCCCCAGGGGTTTGCTCCACAGCTAACAAAAGCCCACAGTTCTCTGATTTGCTATTTTTATCTGTGCAGATAATTTTCTATAGCTCTAGAGTTTACCTTAACTATTTGGAATTGCCAAATAAGAATTTCAGTAGCAGGGATTTACTGTGTGTCTTATAGTTGGCTCTTTCTCAGCTGCTGTTCCATTCAGTACATTTGGTGATAGCAAATAAAAAACAGATTCACTTACAAAATGCTCTGAATTTCAGCTGAGCCATTTAATGAACTTCAGAATTAATTTAAAACTCATAGTAAACTCTGGTTGCTTGAAGTGGAAGTAAGATTCCTTTTCCTCTTTTAGTTTTATTCAGATACAGGTTTTCCATGCAGAGTGAACTGAGCAATGGTGAAAAGGAAATCTGGATTTAATTTAAAGGAGTAAAATTAATGTTGGCATTTATATAGAGTACGTAGGTGCACACATGAAAATAGAGGCTGGAGCTTAACTTTGACAGAAACAAAATATTGAGACTCTTCTAAAACTATTTAATTTTTAGGCTAATAATGTCATTATGGATGCTGGTAAATTATTATTTTCAATACTCTGGCCTCTCAACGTATGTACAGCTCTTCTAGCAATCACGGTGTTAAAATACACTAAACCTTGAATAAAATGGACTCTGCTCCTTGTTTTCTTTTACATTTTTCCTTTCAGGTACCTTATCAACTTCTTGTTAGATGCCACATTAGGGATGCTGTTAATCTACATTGGTATACGTGCAGTCAGCAGCATTGTGGAGTGGCAGCAGTGGGAGTCCCTTCGCTTTGGTGAATATGGTAAATGTTTCTGTTCTTGCACTGAAATGACTTTCAGCATGGAATCTCAGAATATTTCAGCTAATGGTTAACTCATCTTAAAATCATTATACAATGATTATAATGGTCATCTTAATATTTGACTTCTCATAAGGGTTCTTTTAAGTTCTGTATCTCGGCACGCAACTTCTGCATTAGAAAGCTCAGCAAGTCTCTAAGCATTTAGCAAGTTTACAACAACTGCTTGAATATCCTGTTTATTTTTTAGGAGTGATGAACAAATTGTGATAGTGGCTGATCTCATGGAAAAAATAACAGCCTGATACATTTACTCTGAAGCACTTTTAAGTAAATGATAGGTGGAAGGTCATTTCCTATTAAAGCTTTCACTGAACCGCATGCCATTGTCTGAAGATACGGGCTAAGAGCTCTGCCAGCCCTCTTTAAAATAAACAGCCACGTACCTTCAGTGAAGAGAATGGCAAGATGGCCTGTGCTTGTCTTAAAGTAATGATCACTCAAACTCCTACATGTAGGGCTTGTATCATTGATGAAAAATGGCAGTTCTGTATAGATGCTAAAAATTAGATTTGAAGCTTCTTGAGATAGGAATGGGTGGAGAGATTGCGTCATAAGACAGTTATGGCTCTTCATCAGAGAGAAACAAATAAAAATGCCCTATGGTTTGATAAAAAAGGAAAGTAAAAGCTTTCATAGCAATTCCATAGTTATCATTGGTAGGCTTTCGGGGTTTGTAGGTTTCTTTGGTTTTAATGATCCTAAGTGGCTGACAGAACTAAGAATAAGTAAAGGCCTTGCCAAGATGAACTATTTCAAAAGCTTGGGAAGTTTACAACTGAATAGCATTAATTGCTATTTGCTTTAATGCCAGTGGTTTAAAATAGAGGTGATGACAAGCATCTCTCTTAGGAGAAATAACTGCATATACCATTAGGGCTTTTTTTCTTTTTTTTCTTAGATTTATGTAGATTTAATGTGTACCTTTTAGGGTAACATTTGTGGCCATTCAAGCTGTTTAAATCAGCACTGTCACAACTCTGTTTATCTGCTTTTCATTGCCACATGCCACAGTTCAGTATTTCTACCCTTTTCTTTGGACTGGTGAACATCTGACTCTTCATGGAACTGATTCAGAGAGCAGAACTATCAGAAACTTCACCATATGTAGAAAAGTAAATATTTCCCCCAGATCAGTCTCCAGACTTGGATCTCTAAGGGATTAAATAAGCAGCAATGCCCAGGGAAAGGAAAAGGGCAAGGAAAGGGCTGAGACATTGCTGCACTACCCCTTCTGACTGAGCTTTGAGACTATTGCCCAAAGTCCCATTTTCTGATAGTTGATTTGGCTTGAAGCCATTTAAAGATGTTTGAACAGATTTCAGCCCATATAAAATTGGCTTTCCCCTCAGAGTAAAGAAACTTGATGTATCTATTAAAATTATACATAAGTGCTTGTAATCACATCAAATACCAGATTTTATTTCTTCCTAATAAATAGCATTCTGGGTTTTCTTCTGTAATCTGTTTTCCTCTCATTTTAATGTCCTTTTAACAATAAGAAGTCTGTGTGGATGGGAAGATGTGGGGAGTGCATTCATTCTGTCTCTTACTGACTTCAAAAATGAACCTGATTTTACTTTAATTAGCTACGAGGCATCTGGGAATGAAGCAACCCAGCCCTTAAAATCAACAAGTGAACCATGTTACATATGTTCTGTGGTGGAGGTGGGCTGCAACAGGTCTGTTATTGTCATTCTGGATTAGGAGATCTTGTTGATTGAGTATTTCTCTGTGTGTGTGTGTGTGTGTGTGCGCAAGTTATGTATGAAATTGTACAAATCCTCTTTACTTAGTTGTTCTATCCAATATCAGATCATTTTATTAGTGACTCTTTTCTGTATCTTCATTAATGTGCTGACCCAACCTTAGTGTGTTGGTATTTTAGTCAAGCTATCATAAAGACTATTAAAAAGCATATTGTAAATCTGGTTTCTGTTAATCATGTGGGAGAGCCTTCTGGTATAAAGACAAATAGCAGATGGAAAGTTATTGGTAATGGCCGTGAGGTTAGTAGGGTTAGACTATGCTGGGAATCTGTCTAAAAGGACAAAGTTGCATTAGGTTGTTTGCTGCCCTCTTCTGTTAAATACTACTGTTGCTTCTGAAGTAACAACCTTCATATCACCATTTTATTTAAAATGTCTCACTTTGTCCCCAAGAAAACTTCTCTTATTTTTCATAAGATTATTTAAAACAATTAAGTAGGGTAGAGGAGGGAGCTAAAGTTTAGTCCTGTGGGGTCACAAGTGTATTTAGACTTAGTATTTTGAAATTAAATATGGATGTTTAGCATGCATGGGTGGTGAAGTGTCTGCTTATAGAGAGGTATCGGAAACTTGTGGCATTTTATCTGAAGTAGTAAAGTCAAGTCCTCAGCTTGGAGATCAGAGTGATTTCAGTTTGTTTGCAAGTAGGGGCAAACAGGAGTCCCATGTCTCTCCCCCACACCTCTAACAAGTTTCTTCTTGTGATTGAGCGATGTTTATGTTTCTAGAGCCTAAATAATCATTTGTCTCAAGTTAATTCTCGCTGTGAGCTCATTTCCCTTCGTAGCTCTACTACCTGATCCCTGGTGATTCACTACTTGAAGCTGTCACAAAAATAGCAGTGTCCTGCTGGTTTTAAAAGCCTCTTCTTTATATGGAGGATAGTTTTTCAACATAAATGCCTCAAGGAAAGAATAGATACCAAATACCAGCATTCATAAATGGCTGCTGTTTGTACAGCAAAACAGCACTGTGCCCTCATTTATGAACAAAGTAGCATGATGCTTCCTCAAGGGCTTTTTTATGTCAGCATTTTAAAGTATTAGATTTGTCTTCATATTTCCAGTTTTGTGTTTTCAGATTCATTACATCAGCAGCTGGATTTTAATAGAAGTGCAAAATCAGTTAATATGTTTGAGTATGTAAAGAACAGAAAAGCAGTCATGATCTGTAGTGAAAAGAATGTTCACTGCGTTGTCCTTCCCTTCTTGTCTTAGACTGCTTTAGCCGCTGTGAGTAGAAAACAGGTGACCAAATCCCTCTTGGTGACAATGAGCTCTACTGGCAGCTAAATCGTGCTGTGGTCTCTTTGCTTGTCTGCTTCTCAGATGTCAAAGCTGAGAAATTGCCTTCGGTACATCTCTTCCCTCCTAGCTCTTAGTGACTTGCAGAGCAACTTAGAGCCATATGGGGTAGCTATCACTTACTTTAAAACTTTTTAAAATGTATTGTGGAGTAGTTCTGTGATTTGGCATTTTCTTGAGAAAACTTCTCAGGATTTGAACAACAGAGAGAAGTTACAGGACAGAAGAATCACAGGTATTTTGTTCTATAAACATGAATTTGCAAAGTGGCTGATGCAGGTAGCTTAGGCTACTATAAACTAGTTTTGCTCCGTCCAGCAATTGGCACTGAGGAGTCAAAGTTTTTCAGTTTCAGTCTTTATGCACTTTTTCTTGCAGTAAGATTTCTGCTGACTTGCTGTTTTATTCTACACATGTAGTTTATACATGATGGGTATAAAATCAGAATTTGAGAGACTGTCAAACTTAAGAAAGTGGAACTTTATGGTTTCAACAGGAACATTGTAATTTGAGTTTGTGTGCTGAATCTTTGAACGTACAAATGTCCCAGATATTCTTGGGAGCAGCTCCTTGGTGATGTTATTGACTTCCACTTTTTCCCTTGAATTGCATCGTTTATAAAATGGTAAAAAAAGCTTGGTTGGAAATTTTCTCCAGAGGTCACCTGATCCAGCCTCCTGCTCAAAGCAGGGTTAACTTCAAAGCTGAACCAGGTTGTTCAGGGTGGCTCCAGTCCAGCTTTTAATTTATCCTTGGTTTAATATTTAAGAACCCTTTTGAGTAACCTACTCCAGTGCTTAACCACTCTCATTGTGAAAGCTTTTTTGCTTTCTGTCAGAATTGTACATGCACCCATCCAATCTGTATCTCCTCAACTTATCTATAGGGGTGCTTTCGGGATGTTGTCAAAAGATTTGGTAAATTCAAAGTAAAGAACACCCCTGTGTCCCTGCTTGTAAGTACAGCTGAGGGATCATTTTGTAGAAGCAGTAGGGCACACAAAATCCTTAGGTAGAATATAACATATGCAATGTCTAATTTCAGTCATATACCAAGAAAAACAAACAACCCTCCACACAAAACCACCACTGAACAAAATGTTCACTGGTGATAGTGCACAACACTCTTAATACAGAGTTTCACAATTTTTGGACATTCAGATATCTCATGTGACAGAGTTGGAATAGATGCAAATTGCTGTAGCTGTCTGTGCTTTTATGAATTAAATACAGATAGGAAAAGAGCTTAGAATAAACTGGTAAAGTTTCAATAGTAGATCTGTAGCTAAAGCTAGTTAATAAAGCTAGAGAATGCTAATAAAAATGTGGAGTATAGAAATTAATTGCTAAGCTTTAATTCTCAAATCTAATTCAGGCCTTGTATGTTCAGAAGAATCACAGTTGCTCAACTTAGATACTGATGGTTCCCTTTTTAAATTTTCTAACTTTTTTTTTTTTAACAGAAGCTATAAACTCTGGTGTATAATAGCAAAACCTGAACACTTAAACCATTTTCCTCTTGGGCCAGTGAGTGTTGATCACTAGCTCTTACTGTAAAACTTGTTTAGAAAGTTCTCTTTGTTTTGGAGCCCAGTCTGATTTATGTTTTTCTTCATAGCATTTAAGCAGCAAACAGTAAGTCTCAAGACTATTACCAAGTATTAATACTGAAAGCCTTTCAGAAATATTTCAGAAAAGGAAGTAGCAACTATCCACTCTGCATTACAAATACATAAAAGCATCTGAATTTTATTTAATTATTCATCCCCAGACTATAAATCTATAAATTTTAAGCTGGCTTTGAAGATGTGGAAGCTATTGTGAAGAACAAAGAGTTAACACCTCCCTACAAAGCTTCTTTTTGGTTTCCAGTGAAGTGCTGCTTTAAGCTCACCTGCGAAACTTGCTGGGCGTATCAGTCCTCTTTTATCCCTTTATTTTTTTGTCCTTTCCTCTCTCATTGCTTTCATAGACTATAATAGTCTACATGAGTTTTCATGTTCAAATATTTGTCGTTCTGTCCTGACAGATAACTTAATACACTCAGGTTTTCACTCTGCCACAATGAGTGCTGTAGAGTTTCAGACCCTTTCAGATTGAAACTAAAATGTGATCATCTTAATTTTTTGTTCAGTTAAATTCTTCATAGCATCTCTTGCATCTGTTGCTTCAGTTATGATTGGTTAGTTATGGCAACTAACTTTGTAGAGAGGAAAAAAATACGTTCAAGGTAGCACTGGGAGAACAGCAGAAATCCTCAACTTTCTACTTAGACTAAAGGGATATATGTTTTTCCTCAGCTATGTTTCCTTTAAGTTTCCCTTTTAAGAAACTTAATACTTCATGGTAGAGGGTCAAGAATAACAATTTGATGAGAAACAAATGTAACATGGCTATATCTGTCTTGCTTTCATCAGATTATGTAAAACGGTGAGCGTATAACCAGGTACTGCTGAATTGGATAAAGTCCTGTTACATTCAGGTTCTAACTGATAGTTTCTGAAAGTTGTGGTGAGGCTGAGGGAGGAGCAGCACCAAGGAAATTGGAGAAGGCACTTTAAGAGGACATAGCTGCCCTGCCTCTTCTTATACTGCTTTTCTAAAATGTTTACTGTGAAGTCAAGTCAACCCTGTGCATATATAGAACCTTTCTTCTTTCCTGCAGGTGACCCACTGCAGTGCACTGCTTGGGTGGGCCAATGTGTTCTGTACATATTGATTATGACATTTGAGAAAACCATCATCATTATAGTGCTGCTTATACCTCAGTGGAAAGAGGTTTGTATTTTTACAGCATTTTACAGACATTAATTTCAGGTGGAAGCTGTAAAGCAATAGACTTCTAATAGCGTTTATTGGTTTGGCTCAAGCATCGTAACTATCTACAGTCAATGCCATGTAACTCTGGTACTGGTATGTTGGTTTTGTTGCATTAGGACACTAGTTAAGGCTACTACTTAGGCTTTCTGGCATCCACTGCCAGGAATGTCCCACCATATTTTGGAGGGGGCTTTATATACTGCAGTATATATAAATTTTATTCTATCTCCTTGTCTGAGTGCTCTTGAAGCTGCAAAGTCATTCTTCTTTTTCTTAATTCTTTAACCCTTACTTATAGCTATTATGTATTTGCAGTATTTTAATGATTTTTCCTTGCCTGACCTTGTTGATAGATCTAGACTGTGAAATTTTAGAAACCCGCAATGGATTAGTGAAGCCATTGCTGATAACTAATAATTTGACAGAATCTGGGCAATGTGTTACTCAAAGTAATAGTGCATAGTGTTACAGCCCATTAAAACCAGTTAGTCCTATTGTGCGTTCTGGACTACTTTGGGAACCATCCTGTGTGTTTTGTAAAACTCCGTTCTGTTTATGAATTCCATTCCTGGGGAACATGCAGCTCTAAAATGTTCAAGGTGATTCTAACACAGCTCTTCAGACTTCTGTAAACAAACATGACAGAGAGAAGTTTCTTGCCAGCCCCACTTAGTATCTGTGGTGATTTATAAGCTGTCCTAAGTACTTTCCTTTACTACAAAGCTGTCCTTTTTTGGTTCATATGAATTATTTCTGTAGCAATAGCTGGTACATGAACAAGTGCACTTACTAATCCAGTTATGTACACATGCTGCCATGATCTGAACTTAATCCTTTTCTTTTCACAGGTAGCTTTATTGAACCCTATAGAGAACCCCCAGTTGGAGCTGGCTATCGTCATGCTGATAGTTCCCTTCTTTGTTAATGTTAGTACAACTTGCATGCTTCTGTGAGATGTTTACTTGGATATCTTTCAGCCATGTGTTTGTTAGTTAACATTAGTCCTTAAAGCACAGTGTACCCTGCTGCTTAAGTTTTAAAGAGGAAGGGTGTTAAAGAATGAATAAAGTGTCTGGCTATGTGGATTTTACAAAGCTGAAATCCGTATTAAGCCAAGTAACCAGGCTCTGGAGAGGTGCAGAAATGCTTCTTTGGCATGATGACTTCAGTAGATTGAATGTAATACTGAAATACTGCCACAGAGGTTATAAAATTACAATGAAATTTGCTTTGGGAAACAGTTGGTCTAAGGATAGCTGTTCTGTGAAGTATCCTGTGTCTGACCATAGCAAATAGTGGCTGGCCTATGACAGCAGAAGAAAAGGGCAAGTGAGCAATCATCCTTCCCAAAGTAAACCCTCCTAACAGTCTGGGATTTAGGGACTAGAACCAGAGGTGGTGGGTGTCCCTGTATTTAATAACCGCTGGTGTGTTTTCTGTTCTTTCATCAGTTTGTTCAAGCATTGATTTTATCCTTTGAGAACCAAAAGTCTGTTGTACTAAGATGTCTGTCTAAACCATTCACACTTCTACGTGAAGAGTTAATATATGATCACTCTGAATAGCAGCTACTTTTCTTATTTTCTTCTGTCTTATAAAGGAATAAAGTAGCTATTTTCTAGAGCATTCATGCAATGTGTAGTCAGCTATGCCTGTAAAAGATTGTACGTGTTTGGCCAGTTCACAATTTTTGCCAAGTGTTCCTAATTCTGTCCAAATACTGACTAAATGAACATATACTACTCTGAGGAAAACTGAACTGTCACTTCCCCCTTGTCCTTAACAGGCGTTAATGTTCTGGGTAGTAGATAATTTTCTTATGAAGAAAGGGAAGACAAAAGCTAAACTTGAAGAAAAGGAAGCAGGACAAGATTCAAGAAATGGAAGTAAAGTCCGATACAGGAGAGCAGCATCACATGAAGAGTCAGAGTCAGAAGTATGTACAGTTAATTATTGCAATTAATACAATATCAATCCAGTTCATCCCTCATGTACTTCTAATGGTAGTTCCTAGCATTTGCAGTTGAAATCCAGGTCAGCAGAATGGCCTTGTTGCACCACTCATGGTAGTTAATTTCCTTCCAGACCAGCAGGAAGACATCATAATATATGTAAATATCGGAGGTGACTGTGTTACAAATGCTTCTAAAAAAGCCCACACAGAATACAAAACTAATAAACAATTCTAACTTATATAGTTTAAAGCTTAAAGAGAGGAAGGTGGTGGAGGCAACTGTCCTGACTTTGGAGAAGTATTTACATCCTTGATTTAGCATAATTTTATTCTAAACTATATTAAGTGGGCAATTTTCAGTTCAGCTGAAGGATGTGCGGTATCTCTGAAGGTAAGTTGGTTTAGCTTTAGTTGGTTAATATAACTTTTTTGTGTCGCAGACAGTACTATTTATATGGGGTTTTCTTTATCAGTTCTTTGGGTTTAGAGTCAGCGACTGTAGTAGACATTAATGCACATGCATCTTTCTTTGAAATATACTAGAGGTTCCAGAAGGTATGTCTGATGTTGTTTGATGGTACTGGCAGTAAAACCAAACTGTTCTGTAAGCTCTTTCTTGAGTAAATAATAAGATACTTTGCAAGCATGAAGAAAGAAAAAGGTTAAAAGTAAATGAAGAAAGAGTGTGACTTTGATCCATGTTACTCAGAAGCTGTAATTTGTTTCCAGATCCTTATTTCAGCAGATGATGAGATGGAGGAATCAGATGCTGAAGAGGACTTGCGTAGACTGACCAACTTAAAACCCATTAAAAAGAAGAAGCATCGTTTTGGTCTGCCTGTATGACAAATTCCCTGACCTGTGTATTTGCAGGTTTCATGGCAAAAACTTCAGTCAGTGGGGTTTAATGTTGCAATTGCATCTCCCTTTTCATACAAAGTGACTTAAAAGCAAGGTCTACCAATGGAACGCAGGTGGTTGGAAGACTTCCAGTTCAGTTGCACTACAGACACACTGACCAATATGCAAGAATGTGTTTCTATCATGTGTGAAAAATACAGCATTGTTAAGGACTAGTCGCTAAGGGGATTTGTATCTGACATGTCAGAGAAGATCCCGGGAAGCAGATACAGCAATCTTTCACTTGTGGTTACCAATGGTGCAGTTTAAGATGTTCTCAAAAAGGCATCAGAATCAACTAAGTTAAAGGAGTGTGTTTTATTACTAAAACTGGCTTTTGCAGCATAATTCCTAGCGCAGAATAGTTTATGGTTACAAGCTGTAACTTAACATTATTTTTTTAAGTACAAATGTTTACTTGCTACCGGGTACCTATGGAACTAATAGGTGGAACAAAGATTTTTTTCCAAGTCTCCTCAAATCTATTTGACTATTTTATATTTAAGTTATATTTTCATACAGTTGTATTTAAAGATTCTCTTTGTCAGAAAAAAGGGTGCAGTTCCCTTTTTTTGTGCAGAATAGGTCAAAAGATTTGTAGTAAAAATCTTATTTATCCTTGTGTCCTGGTTTAAGACAAAGGGACTGCAGACAGAAAAGCTCTGTCACTGTTGGAGTCACCAAATATCACAAAAAATGCAGTTCTAAGTGTGCTTCTGACCACATAATTTGACAATACCTTTTTTAATAGGAGGTGGTGTTTCCATATTTGACAAACGTGCACTTTAGTGTATAACAAAAATCTGTTGTGATAGGTTATTTGTGAAACTAGTATCTATGGATGACTGTAATTATTTCTGTTTCTGCAAGTCTCTTGTGCATACCTCTCAAATGATCCAGAAGAGATGGAACGTTCCTTATGCTTTTTGTTATATAGGGCCCATGGTACAAGACAGTGACCTGACTGAAGCAGTTGTGCTATAATATTGCAACTAATTCTGTTCCTTGGTTTTTGTTGGAAAAGCAGTCTTTTTTTTAATATGCTGAAAAAAGATTTCTCCTGTTTAATTTCCATAAAGTCTGGTTATCCTTTAGTACCTAAAAAAAAAAAAAAAAAACCCAAGAGGTATAACACAATTGTTACTACAGAATTTCTGTGATTTTCAGTGTCTATCTTCTCATAACTGACAACACATGCTGATCTGAAAGCTAGCAGACATGTTTTCAGTGACATCCTTTTGCTTTGCATGTTTTCTCAATGATTGTTTCTGACAGCTTTCCTTGCTCAGTTAAACCTTGTGCAGGACAAGGTGATGTGTCAAAGAGGTGACAACAGACCTTAATTGCAAATCTGTTGTAGTATCTGGACACAGAAATGATCCAAGCCTTAAACCAAACAGTTTCATTGGAAAACTGCTCAGAACTTTTTAAGATTTTTTACATTTTTTATAGATTTACTAGGTCTTAATGTGATTTATTATCCAGACCACTTAAATGGGCCTTAGTAAATACTGAACTCTGCGCTCCCGTACCTATTTTCACTATTCCAGCATTCCTTTTCATTGCTTGGCTGCTGAGGTGAACAGAGTGCTCTGAGACTTCAGGTGCCCGCCCAGCTAGACGGGACTTTTTACCAACCCTAATATTTGCACGTTTAGTTGAGCTACTGACCTTTGTTACTGTGCACTGAAATGTAGTAACTGCAATAAGCTTAAGTACTAGTGTTTCTTTTAGACTAAATCTAGAAACTAAGGACAATGGAAGCTTAATTGAGTTATTCTAAAGGGGGAGGGGGGGTGAATGTCCCTAATCAGTGTTGCCTCTGTTTTAGGGGTTGTTTGTTGGGTTTTTTTCTCATTGATTGTGACTTGCATCTTCACTGACTATTTACCACTGGGTGGGTGCATATCTCCAAAAGCACAGGACTTCAAAGAATTCATTTTCATCCACAGAATAGTCTCATACAGCTCACTTTTTGGAAGGGGCTTAAGAGCTAGGACTGGCTCTTGTTGCAGATGTCAGCATTTTAATGTTTTAGCGTAGGATTTGTTCTATTTCACATAATGAAATAAAGCTATTCAACACTGCACAACCCTTGCTATCCTCATCAACCATCAGATAACTGAGCAGCACACACAAATTTATCTGTACGAGTTTTCATTTTATCTTCTTTTACCCTGTTTTTCTCCAGTTACTTAAATTATCAAATTATTTCTATTTCTAGTCTCATGTTTAGTCTGTGAACTGTTAGTATAAAATTATGGCCTTAATCATGTAAAAATATTTGTTTTGAGCAGACCTCAAACTTATTGACCAACTACAAAATAGTGTAAAGCACTATGGAGCAGTTTCTTGAAGATGTTTGTAGCAAAGTTATATGAATGCCTAATTGTTCATGTCTTAAGTGCTTTAATGTCACTTGGTTTGAGATTTTGATATGCCTAGCAAGATCATGTAGTAAAGCACTATGAGCCAAAGAGACAGAAGTATTTTGAATACCGAAGTAGTGACAGGAGGGGGAAAAAACAGCTCTACCCTTCTCTACTAAGATAAATTTATTTAGAATCTTAGCCAAGTAACAAAAACTGGGTAGGAATTGTTTGTTTTGTTGGGTTTTTTTTTCTATTCATTCCTTTTTATTACGTTAAAGAGATGGAAATGTAAAACTGGCAGTTTATAAGATAAAAATTGGAATTCATGTAGTAGGTACAAGTAGCACAAGTGCTCTGTCTGCAGAGCTTGTATGTGTGAGAAGGAAGTGTGTGCCTCGTGCTTCACTATGTTTTACTGTTCATTGAAATGTGTTGGCTGTACAGTCTGAAATAATTTTTTTCATAAAGAGTTGACCCAGTAGTAATACTAGAACATGAGGACTTTGCATTATCCTCAAATCATTGCTCTAAATTTATACTTGGTAAACATACTTCATGACAGCTCATAGGAAAGGTTTAATTCAGGCTGTGCTTAAAAAATGTGATTCTGTTTAATGAAAATAAGCTATGTAGTATATGCCGAAGTAAGAGAAAGGGATTGTAACTTAAAGAAGAGACACAGAAGTATTAGCGGAGATTGAATTTACCACAAATGGTCAACCCAAATGTATTAACCGTTTCTAGAACCTGACCTGTGACACATCTGCATAAACTTAAAACTCTAGTGTTGTCTAATACGTGGTTTTCAAGTTCTGGCTTTAATATGTTCAAGTCCCCTTGTCTTACTTTAAGTAGGTAAATGCTGTTTGTTAATGTTGCTAACTAAAATGTACTATAGCTTTTCTTCAGGGAAAACTCAGAAACTGAGTTGCAAATTAGAGCAATGCAAAGCAATCCCCTCCGCAGGTGTCCTGATTCCAGCTGTGCCTGGGGAGGGAGGCATGGGCTCTGCCTAGAGCTCAGCATCACAAGGAATTTCTGCCACTGTGCTTGACTAACCCATGTTTGCAACTTTGCTGTGCTTTTTACAGGAGAAAGCAGTAAAGAAAGTGAATAAATTCAGCCACATCGAGTCAGAGTAGATCTACAGCATAGGCGTGCAAACTTTTTTTAGGTAAAGTTTCCAGTTCAATTACGGAAAATGACTACTATGGTTTTACAAAGTAAAACTGCAGTATCTTTAAAAAAGGGACTCTTTTGTAGGTGTGTTTGTCTTGCGTGGGTATCCGTCTCAAACTGAATGTTGGGTTTGTTTGTAAGTAAATTCAGAGTATAGCCTATGTGAGCAAAACCAACAGCTGTATTCTGCTACCCTCTGTTTGGACCATATTGTTAAATCAGTGGTGTTACCTTAAACTTTTAAGGGTATCTGATGTAATTACGTTGTATAATGGTTTACAATAAAGTTTGACTTATTACAGATTTGTACACTTGTTTTATACTTGTTCTGTTTAAAAGTGTGTGTGTTTCAGTGTTTATAATGTGTTGTTGTGGGAAACAGGTTTGGCTACTGGATTTGAACTGCAGATCTATTTTTTGGCACTCTCATGTTGGTATTAATTTCAGTATATGCATTTACCTTAACAGCAAGTTCCATTTCAGTTGGAGGGACTTCTATTCTGAAGTAGCACATTTTGTTTATGACTGTAAGAATTCTTGCAAGCTCTTCTGGGATCTGCGCCCTGAGGAGGGTTTTTGCCCTCTGCATGTGCACAAACAGAGAATCGCCATATGTATGGTGATATACCATATATACGGACAGCCTGAGAACTCCTGAGATTGCAGAGCATTGACCTCAGGCCTTCTGGGAGTGTAGGATATTGTGAAAATGCTTTAACCACACAGCTGATGATCACAGCCTGCTTTCGGCTCAAGCAAAACCAGACCTTTTGGTTGCTGGCAACAGCAAATGTATACACTCAGAAACTTCTAAATTTACCTCCAATGTCCTGCCCTTTGGTAGAGGCATGGCCTAATTCGGTAACTTGTTAACCTGTTTTTTCTTGTTCTCGTCCTGATTCGTTTGCAGCAGGTAGTAGAAATTCAAGCAGAAGGATAATGTCTGAGGATCCTGTTGAGAAGTTTGTGCAGTGCTGTGTATCACAGAACTCATGTAGTACCTCCTTGAAGACAGAAAAGGGCCACATGGGAATGTCTAGTTCCAGGACCAAGTAGCCTCTCTGTCCCCTGTCTCCAGAGGACAACATGCTGGAGGTGACCAGTATCTTCATTGCTCACTTGCTTTGCTCACTTGCTTTACTTCCCAAAACCATGCAAAAAGAAAAGAGGGCAGCAGTGCTAATTCTCTTCTCTCTGATGAAGACATCACTCCTACATGCTAACTCTGTAGTGCAGACTTGTCTCTTAAGCTCCTGGGAAACAGCTTTGATTGCCAGTGTCTGCAACAAGCTCTTGGACTTCCTTTATTATACCCAGCAAAATGAATGTAGCCTCCCTTGTTTGTTTTCCTGTTTTGTTGGGCAGAAAGATGCCATCTTAACTTTCCAGCTTCCCATGGAGGTATGGCAGGATATCCACCATCAACTTTCCAGAATGCTGGAGGAATGAGGATGACCGAATAGGTTGAGACCTGGCTCACTGTGAAGCTGTAACATGACCACATTCAGGTGATCAATTTTTTGGTATTATTTTACAATTTTAGGGTGCAAATAGAGGTTGATACCTTTATGCAAGAGTAGAGCAGAAATCCTGTTCTTGGTGAGCTGCTGTTGCTGTCACCCCTGCCTATTTTGATGGGAGAAGTTTAGTGTGTTCTGCTGGGCTGGACCTGCACAGATTTGATCCACTGCTACCTCTGTAGCTCCTCTATGTTTACCCATTACTTTGATTATTTTCCACGTACTGCATTCAGGCAGCCCCATACCCACCACAACCTTAAATGGAATTCAGAGAATAATCCTCAACTTATCAAGTCTGTCAGTCCACTGAGAGATGTTGGCAGTTTCTTGGAGGAGAAGTCAAATCATCTGTAAGATCTGTGTGAGTGAGGAATATGTAGTACCCATTAAATGAAGCAATTCTGAAAGCTGAAGGGAAAAAATAGTTCAGTGCCTTGAATTCTAAATATTTGGTTTAAACATGCAGAATGTTATTTTCCTGTTGTAATAAACAGCATCAGAATAGTGATGCATCTGGAACTGTATAGAAGCATCTGAGGAATTTGTACAGTAGGAAAAAAAAATCTGCTGTTTTTCCTGAAGTTGATACATCATTCCTATGCTTTGTTGGCTTACTAAAAGGTGCTGTTGTTCCTCTCGTTTACTAAGCCATGGGTTAAACGTTAAAAACTCTGGAAAAGGTTTTTCTGCTGTCAGCATATATAGTACGGAACATGGTGTTCATGTCTGAGTAAGCTATTCCTATACAGATGACAGGTGAGATAATCAAACTTACTAATAGTGCTGTAAGTAGAAAGTGATTTTACTCTCTGTTGTGTAAGAGCTGGCATCAGAGCAAGCCTAGCAGAACTGTAAAAGTAAAACCATGCCCTGATTTATCAACTCTCCTAAAAGCACAAAATACTCTTCTGTTAAAGATGCCTGTGCAAAAGTGATTTATGTTATGCTTTAGATAGTAGGTTCACATAATCTTTAGAAAATGCATCTTTTGTTACACTACAAAAGAAATGCAAACGCTTTCTC
>JANHGB010056473.1:35046-57014 GCA_026283785.1 Coracopsis vasa
TGGTGGTGTTCAAGGCCAGGTTGGACAGAGCCTTGGGTGGCATGGTTTAGTGGGAGGTGTCCCTGCCCATGGCAGGGGATTGGAACTTGATCTTAAGGTTCCTTTCCAACCCTAACTATTCTATGATTCTATGATTCTAATAAATTACTGAGCCCTGCATTAGCATCTCCTTGCAAATCTGAGGCCACTAGAAGCATACTCTCCACCTGGGCACTTTGTGTGTAAAATAGCAATGAACCAAACACAGATGTATGTATTTCCACAGGACCTTTGTGTTTATTTAGGACAATTAATGGCATCATCTACCATGGAGTTATAAGGGGGAGGGAATAAGGTCAAAAAAGCACTATGAAAAGGTGGTTTTGTGTGGACAAACAGCAGGTGTAGTTGAGAAAGGGCTGTCTGCTAGCCTGGAGCTGACAGCACATGGCAGACAGGTCGGGAAATCATGGAGGGAGGGCAGGATTTTCAGCCTTCATCTGCTCAGGGCTGAGGGAAGAAAGGGTCTTTTCACATTGCATCTCTCCGCAGCACCAGCTGGTTGCATGTTAAGGTACCTCTATATGTGTGTTCATATAAATACATACAGGATCCTCTGAACCTACAGCCCTAGGGGATGTTATTTTCCTGTCCCGTTGATATTTGCAATATTTCAAACATTGTTTTCTTGCACTGGGACTGAATGAACAAATGAAGCCTGCTGAAAGCTTTCCAATGAAACAAGCAAGTTCAGGCATGTGGTGCAGGAATGGCTTGTGACAATTTTTTCCCTGGCCCCCATTTCTCAGCTTGATTTCACCAGTTGTAGAGCTCAGATGAACTTTTGAAATGGGTTCTGCCTAGGGTCTGGTTTTCCCACTGCCTAGAAACCCAGTTATGTCCCCACAATGTGTTTCAAATGCTTTGTAGAATAGACAGGAATTACAACTATTCGGATGAAGTATCTTCTTAGTAGTCACGTGAGCTATCCTGTGTAGGGGACTACCTAAACACCACATGAGTGAGCATGTATTTTAGGAATTGTTAATATAACAGAGTCCATAATTATTTGTGTACAAAATTGGACTTGTAAGAGAATTTCTTTTTCTAGGGCTACAAGCCAAGCCTTGACAAACAAAAACTTCACTCCAGGTCCCTGTTGGATGAAGATTTCATCATAAAATAGGGGATGAAAAGAGTAATCCCACTCAGTTTCCATGTAAATTCAGGTGCAGAAGGTCTCCCAGCACTAACCTTCCATGCAAACAGCCCCACTGAGTGCATGGGTTAAAAGCAGCTTTGCAGAATCCCTGCTTGGATACGCTGAAGCTGTGTTAGAGCTGGACAAGGCCAGCTCCTGTGCATGGCTGCTGTTGCACTTGGTTTTGGGTGGTTTGTGTCTTTTGTACACTTACCTACATGTATGTACAGGCACTGACTCAGGGAGTCCAGGATTGATTACTTTCTTTTTACTGTTTAGCTAAAGACAAACCACAGCTGGCTTTGCTATCTGACAAACAAGGATAATGACTTGTCAGAGGAGGCAAAAAAGGATGTTTGAAGAGGGCTGCTCTGTACCCCTCGTTGGGCAGCGAGACATGAGGTTTGCAGAAGTCGCCAGCTGTAAAATCTCACATAAATGTTACATGTATTAGCAATCTCCAAACCTCCAATGTGTTTGAGATAACACTAAGCATGTGCCATTTCAAATTGTTACTGTTGGATATGGTAGAGATTCATGCATGCAAAAGTGCCTGTTGTTGCACAGACCAGTTCATCTGCCTTGGGTCTCACATGCCATCATGAGATTGAAGCTTAAAAAGAAAACATAAGGTTTTCTTAACCTTATGCATTATGAAACATCAAAATTCTAATGTTTAACAGCAAAGATCTGCTGGAAAAATAAATGTTAACCTAGTCCAAGTTTTACCTATGTTTAACATGTAAATATTAAGTTTCTGGGTCTCTTCAAAGCATACATCTTATCCCCAAACACAAGTTACTCATTAACTGATTAAGCCCAACCGAGTTTTCATTTGAAAATCTGGTCTTTCCAAAATGGAGGGGAGAACATTGCTCGCATTGATGGTCTTTTCCTCACTCCTAGTATCAGCAGAAACTATTGCTCAAAAGGTATTTGCTGTATTTTATTTCTTTTTGACAATATCTTGTTTGCTCATTTGGTGATCCATGGTATTGTGGTAGCTGGCCAGGTAACGCAGGTATCTCCTCTGGTAACTGTACCTGTGGAGCATTAGGTGTATGGTGGTGTGATTTTAGAGCTTTGGGTCCTTTTAAGGCATTTCTGATTGTTAGAGAAACAGAGGAAGCCTTATGTTGAAAGGCTCGTATTTCCATTGTGCCTATTCAGGAAAGTGTGAAATGCAGGCAGGTTTCTGGGAAGCAGGGACAGGTCGTGTGTCTGCTGCAGGGGTGCTAGATTTGAGTATGGCAGGGCAGCAAACATGAGCAGGAGTGCTCAGAAAGCCTTTGGGAAGGGACACTCCTGGGGGAGATAGCCCCAGCCCAGGCAGGGAGGATTCCAGCTGGGGGTGGGCTGGGAGAGGCACCCATACTGCCAGGATCAGAAACTGTTCTCTGAATTAATATTTTTGGGTTTTATCCCATTGTCCTGGGTTGTCAGTAGGCATCAGGAGATGGAGTGTACTCTGGCAGCGTATAATGAAAAAAGAAACAGCCGTCCATTATTCACATGGTGTTGGCTATGTCACCTCCCGCCTTGATGCCCAAGTACTGACTGACCGTGTTTAGCCTGATTAAACTTCTGAATTTCAGCCAGTGCTTTAAGAAGATGCTTGTGGATGCTATGAATTAGTGAGCAAAGTACAGGAGGTGCATTATCAAAATAACCAAAGGTCAGTTAGTCATTCAAAAGATTTGTGAAGCTATAAAAGTAAAACTAGAAGTGAGAACTGTTCTGATGCTGAGCTTTTTTATGTTAATAAACTATTGGGCTATTATGAGGCTGGTGATGTCCAGATCAACCCTTCTTAGTGTCACTGCTGAAACACAGGTAGGGCTTTTAAAGCAGACATCCTAAATGCAAAAGGTGGGTGTTTACAGGGGCAGCTCCCACTCCAGCCTCCCTGTGGAGTGTTTCCAGGCAGCTCCAGGACTGTCCCCTTCTTGGAGCGTCATGAAGCACCAGACCAGGAGAAACACAAGCGCTCAAAGGGCATCCCTGCTTGTGCAACCAGCAGGAGGTTGGAGGCCCACACAGGGTTTCAAACCTCCTCACATCATACGTGACACAAGACACCAAGCTGAAAAACATGCAGCAAAGTCAACAGCTGGGAGAGCAAATAATTAGTTGCATAAAATGCTATCAGGTCTCTTCCCATGGGTCGAATGCTTAGAGGCATCTGATTTTTCTGAGGTTCATCTTAGGCAATGCATCGTGGTGACACAGCAGCTACTTCAGAGTAGCCCAAGGAGGGAAAACCACAGAAAAAGGCTTGACAGAAGCCTTCTGTGGAACAATATGCAGATGTAGCTGCAGATTTTGCGTGGCTGCAGCTGCAGAGTTGTGAATGAGCAGAGGGCCAGTCTGGACATGAACAATTCACCCTCCTCAGTTCCAGCTGGACCTTGTAACGATTCATTCTTTCATCAGACTTTTCCAGTAACATCACCCAGGTAAGGGCTGCTTAGGAGCAAAAACTGTTCCTGTTTCAGCCTGGTTTTCTTTTTTTCCAGCATGCTATTGAAATCTACAGACTCCACGTGGACTGTAAGGTCACATCACGATTCGCTCACACCCTCATCACCAGCAAAATTGTCAACCGAGCTAATGAGTCCAGAGAGGCGACCTTTGAAGTGGAGTTACCCAAGACGGCCTTCATCACCAACTTCTCCATGTAGGACCAGTCCTTACCTGTGATGTGAAGGAGGCAGCTCTAGGGACTGGGGGTGCTTTTATCTTTTTTTCTCAGGAGGTGCTGAGAAAAGAGCACAATGAGCTGAGCTCTGGAGCATCCTGCACAAAACGCTCTGTGAGGCAAAGCAGTAGGCAGCCGAACAGAAGTCCTTTCCAGCCCTATCTGTTCTATGATTCTATAAGGCAGAGAGGGCAAGGCTGCCTGCTGCCACAGGGCAGGTGACAAACATGCTCAGTGGTGGTGTTCCTTCTGCTCCAGCCCCCCCGAGACCCTGCAAGGAGGAGGACTGTGTTGTGGTGGTGGCTACTGACATCCTTCTGGATGGGGTGGGATATGGGAGCCAAACAGTAAGCCTCACTCATGCCCTGAGGGCTATGAAATGCAGCACTCCTCTTGTTGCTTTCCTAATATTAATTATTTTTTATGGCAACCAAACAGGTCCATCGATGGTAAAGTATACCCAGGAATAATAAAGGAAAAAGCTTCTGCTCAAAAGGAGTATGATACCGCAGTCTCACATGGGCAGAGCGCCGGCCTTGTCAAGTATGTTGCTGCCCTGAGTAATCCTGCTCCAATGCTCTGCCTTGGCTTCTCCTTCGGCTGGGGGAGGCAGGATTTAATGTGATAGGGATAAATGTAAAAAGCAGCCTTGGGTTCTTCTTGGGAGGGACTCTGTGTGTGTGTGTATACATATATTTATGTTCACACATGTATATGATTTATATCTGATACTGCAGTGGGCTTCAGTGGGAGGTGTCACCCAGTTCCTCTGGGACTTGCCATCATTTAGGAGCACCTTGCTGGTCTGGGATGATGCTCAGTCATTGAGACTGCTTCCCTGCAAGCACAAGGGACCATGGTACTTGAGTAGACATCAGACTTTCGGGATACATTTAATGTGTGCTTCCCATGTATTCATTCCCAGTTCTACTTGATTCCAGCCTGCTGTCTTCCTGCTTCATTTCTCAGCTTGCATATGCAGCAGCCATGGCATGCTATTGTAATATATGTGATGTATACAGTACTGTGGGCAATGTGAAAAGTCTTTATATGAGGAATAGGATTTACTGCTCCTCTTTTGTTTTTATTTATTCCACGTGGCCCCTTGGCCATTATTTAGCACAGTTCATAAACTTTGGCCACCACAAGCAGACCCTCCCCTCAGGAGGTAAACCTCTGTTTTCCCCCCTGCAGAATCACAGGCAGAAAGCTGGAGCAGTTTCATGTGTCCGTCAGCATCGCAGCTGCCAGCAAAGTCACTTTTGAGCTGACATATGAGGAGCTGTTGAAGCGGCAGCTGGGGAAGTTCGAGCTGCTCATCAAGGTCCGACCAAAGCAGCTTGTTAAGCACTTCCAGGTGAGCTGTCCTCCAGTGAGGGCTGGGCAGGGAGCAGTGTGGTGGCTTTGGGCACAGCCGTGTTCCCTCTTAGATGTTGATGCCAACTTCTCCACTGGCAGATTGATGTTCACATCTTCGAGCCCCAGGGCATACGCTTCTTGGAGACAGACAGCACGTTCATGACAAATGAGTTAACTAAGGCGCTCACCAAAGTGCAGAATGAAACCAAGGTAAAGCAGCCACTGCCAGATGTTACTGCCGATGGCAGCTTTAAGATATGTTGCTTTAAATCTTTTCTTCTGATTGCTTGCAGGCTCATATTTTATTTAAGCCAACTGTAGATCAACAGAAGATAAACCCTGAATTCGATGAAACCCTCCTCAACGGTGATTTTGTTGTGCGTTATGATGTTAAGAGAGATGCCACTGCAGGTGATATACAGGTGAAAAATCAATAGAAATAAAAATGTTTTCAGATCACAGATATGTCTGAATGTGAAGTGCAATCAGAAAAACAGCAACAGTTATTTTGAAACATCAGGAGTGACAGGAAAAGCTATTTCCATTAATCCAGGGTCAGCAGGAACTGATAGCCATGCTCTGTAAATCCCCAAAGACACCAGGCACAATGCAGGAATGGATCATCCATGGAAAAAAAACAGTCTTTCAAATTCTGATTTGATACCAAATCTACACCTTATAGATGTCTCTCTACATTCTATTTTTATTATTTTGGCTGATCTAAGGTGTATTTGTAGCTTCTTATAAATGAAGTTTAGAGGGATGTGCTTTATGTAACTATTGAAATGACTACTTGATTTATTTTTTATGACAACTGAGGCATAACTAAAGAGACCAGGAGCTTAAAAATATTTATGGACCAATGCATATCCTGGGGAATAAAGTGCACTATTTTCCATACCATTTCACTAATGAAGTATACATGGATGTGCTAAAAGATTGCAGTCAGTCAATGAGCAGAGATGTGCTCATAGGTGATAATCAAGAGGTAACATAATATACAGTGATAATACAGATACACATATGGCAGAGGTGTATAATACATATATGCACTGTTCTCTTGTAATCTGCTTTCTACAGATTGTCTTGCTTCCAGCTAGGAAATATATTTTAATAGTTCTTTGATTTGAGCTTATCTAGAAGAACAGAATGCTGAGCATGCATTCCCCTTCTGGCTATGCCAGAATCTGAAGATACAATATTTAGTTAGTTAGATGAAATTTTATACATGATTTCCCTTTCTGTATTTCAGATTGTCAATGGGTATTTTGTACATTACTTTGCACCCCAAGAAATGCCAGTGTTTCCCAAAAATGTCATCTTTGTTATAGATCGAAGTGGCTCCATGGCAGGCAGAAAAATTGAACAGGTAATGTACCTCAAAGTACTGATCTCTACTTGTGTCAGTCACACACAGCAGCCTTTGGAGGAAGTGGCTGTGAATTTCACTTCTGAAATACATGCTGGTTTTGTAGACAGCAACATTTTCAGACATAGAGAAACACTTGAAAATATGTGCACACTGATTTGGGCTATTAAAGAGCAACGTTTTTCTGATATGGCTGTTCTCACAAGTATCAAACATTAAGGCAGAGAGCAGTTTTTCTGTATCTTTGCAGAATAATAATTTCTATTTTTTTTTTATCAGTTTTAAAGAATCCATTTGTCTGTTTTACATTTCTTGGTGACTGTGCATGTAGCTTTGCTAGGGAGCAGACAAGTCCACTACAGCCCTCATAGGTGTTTCTTTGTGTCTGCAAGTTAAGTGAATCAGCCACTTCTGGTGGTCTCAACCTGAGAAATGCCATTAGGACTACGTAAGAGCATTGGGCTGCATCTCAAATAGTGCTGTTGAGAAACCCCCTTATTTCACAGCAATTCCAGCCCTGGTTCTGACGGAGAAGTAGTAATATTCAAGGTGGTTGTTTTCTCCTTGGAACAGACTAGGGATGCCCTGCTGAAGATTTTGCAAGACCTCCGCCCAGAAGATCATTTCAGCTTTATCACCTTTAACAGCAAAGTGGTGGAGTGGAAGAGCTCTTTGCTGCCAGCCACTGCAGAGAACGTGGCAAGTGCTGCAGGATTTGTGCAAACTCTTTCTGCTAGTGGAGGTACAAGGCACTGCCTAGATGCTTGTAACCACAGTCATGCACCCAACTTAATATGTTGCTTAGAAAACAAATATTTTTATTAATTGTATAACGACACAGAGCTACCATCAGTGTTCACAAAGCAAGTAAGTATTTTAATACTTATGAGTGGGAGAGAAAGACTGGACATGGGAGTGGACAGATTGGTGACTACATTGTGATACGGATAAAGAGAGACAGTTGCATCAGATCTATGAACCATACAAGCCACAAAGTTTTGGTTCAGATTTTTAGAAGAGAGGTAGCTGGAAGATTTTCCAATAGTACCTTTTTTTCCTACAGGAAAATGGCAATTCAGTCAATATTTGACAATAATTTGAAGTTTATTTTACTTTATTTTTTTAAAATATGAAGGGTCCCCTTGTAAAATAAAATACATCCAAAGTCATACACCTGTGTAAGCCACACTACAGAAACAAACCAGTCAAAATAGGCATGAAGCATTTCAACTGCTGCATCACTCAGTGTACTCTGTTTTATTTAGTTTTAAGCACATCTAAAGGCTCTATCTCCTGTTAATGTTATGCTATTGGTATTTATGTAGGGAGGTTTTATCCCAGGTGTGAACAGCAACAAAGCCATCTGTGCCCAGCTCTTTTCTTTGATTTCTCAAATAAGGCTAAGAGACGGTTCTGAAAAGTGGGTTGACAGATGACAGTGTATTTATTTAAGCACTTTCTAATGGCTCTAGACATGTTTGTATTTCTCATGACATATGCGTGGAAAATGATCCCAAAAGAATATTCAACCATTGTCGCTGCAATATAATACACTGTAATTAAGCCTAGTAGGCTGAAGCCCTAAATCCTCATCTCTCTGAAGGATTACTTCCTGCAGAAAACTTTAGATAGCTCTGCAGGGCCTCTGTGGATAAAATGCACTGATTTCTTCGGATGATCTTTCCAGGTGAGTGATGCTTGATTTCTCATTATAGGCACAGATATCAATCATGCCCTTCTGACTGCTGTGAGTGGGCTGGAGAAAGCTGAGGGGCTGCCGGAACGGAGTGTCTCCATGATAATTTTGCTGACAGATGGCCAGCCCACTTCTGGTGAGTAAATACTAGCTCAGTCCTTTCTCTCCTGGATTTGTTATATCCTTTGCACTTGCATCCTGGCTTGGTAGACGTAGCCTGTGCTTCAGAAGAGCTTTGTTATAAGCAGGCTGGGCCATTTCTGGATCTGTGTTGGAGAGAGGATGATTATGACAGGGCTCTGGCAAGGGCTGTAAGAAGTGCCCACCAATGACTACATGTCGTTTATCTGGGAGCTGTTTTGGTAAATACCATTGGCTTCCCAGTTTATAAACTTGAAGGAATTGTTGGAGATACTCCAGGCACAGCTGAAACGTGAAAGTAAAATACTTAAAGCCAGAGCAAATACATGGACATTTTGCATTTATTGTGTATGGTCCCATTTGAGAGGTATTGCTTATGCTTTTTCACCCCCCTTGACCCAAACTTGAGATATTTTCAAGGGGTCTCTTCTTTTGTGTTCTTTTCCATGTCTAGCTTTTAACTAGTAATTAGCTGTGATACCACAAACCAGAGGGTGGAGATAAAAACATTGCATTAAATAAACAGTAACTCCCAATGCAATGGCACAAACATTGCTTGTTCTGAACAGGAGCTGGTCTAAGTTTTGTGTGGCAACCAGTATCTCTTCAAGTCCAGCAATATTAATTCAGTTGTAAGCCTTCTAATAAAATCAGTCTGTCTTTCACATCATGTGATCCTTACTGGTTTGGGGTCAGTTTATTTGTTTGGGTTTTTGTGTTAGATATAATTAATCTTATGGTGCTGCCTACTCAGCACAGCCACAGTGAGTCTCAAGTATCCCCAGGCACATCACACATCCACAAGCTGGCTAGAAATCTGGCCAGTGTGGAGTGCCAGGTGAGCACATGCAGCGTTATTGCATACATTGCCTTCCTTGGCAAAGCAGACTGAAAGGGAAAAATTGGAGCTGCTTCCATAATACTGCTACAGGCAGTTCCTGCCTGGAAGTGCTGGTAGAGAAGCTCTCCATATAGGGCTCTCAGTGGCTCTTCAAATGGGATGAGATGATGGCATGAAAATCTTTTCCCTTTGTCAGCAAAAGGGCTGAGAGAGGAGCATGGCTGAGTTAATTGGCAGTTTGTGTGAATTACACCATTAACCAATCCATTCTTCTCTGAATTGATGTGCATAATTTTTATGGATGGCACTTGTCTTCCCAATGCTTGATCAAGTGTTTCCATCCCTTGCTCTGTTAATTCATAGAGTGTGTCCCTTTTGTCCTAAAAATCTCCTCTGGCCCCCATAATCTTTAAAATATTTTGCACTTACTCATGACAACATGAGTAGGAGTTAGTAAAAGTCATTAAGGGGGGAGAATGAGGTTCTGGCACTCCATATGCAGAGTGATGCTTTCATCTTCAACTCAATTACTGGAATTCTATCCCATATATTTTCAAGATTTTATTTTGAATAAATTCTAAAAGGCTTTAGGCAGAGTTTTCCATTAAACCTGCTGCTGTCTTCTTCTACTTTTTAAAACCCAACCAAACAAGTGTATATTTTTGTTTCAATTCCAGGTGAGAGTAATGTGGAAGTTATTCAAGAAAACATTCAGAAAGCAGTCAATGGGAAATATGCTCTCTTCTGCCTTGGCTTCGGGTTTGATGTCAGTTATAAGTTCCTGGAGAAAATGGCCCTAAGCAATGGGGGAGTAGCACGTCGTATATATGAAAATGCTGATGCAGCCTTGCAGCTCCAGGTCAGGACTAAGGAATATGCCAGAAAAAAACATTTATCAGCTATGGCTTATGTCTAGTCTTAGAATATTTTCTGAGATAAAGAGTTGGGTTTTAGTTTAACTGATGATTTTGGGGAGGAAGGGAAGCAGTTTGGGAGCATCTGAGGGTTTGTACCCTAACCACGATTCAAGTCCTCCTCAAATCACCTGGCAACTCACTCATTTCTGTACCTCTGCAAAAAAGACTGGTTGTCCAGGGGAGATGATGGTGAGAAAACATCTGTTCTTGTATCTTATTCTAAACCCCTTGAAGCACCACCATTGAAAGCTGTTTGTTATGGTTTCCCTCAAACTCAACAGGTAGTCTGAGGCACATACAGGCAAACTGGCTCTGCAGTACCACCAGCCTGGATCTTTCTTGTCAATTTGGAGAGATGTTATAACTTTGGAGATGTTCTCTTTTTCGGAAAGCCAATTCCACCTGTTTTGCCTGGATGTGCAGAGACTGGATTTGCTTCATACCAGCCCCAGTCCAGAAGGAGGAAGATTCATCCTCAGAATTAGTCAAGTTTAAAAAAAATCAGATTTCAAAAGGGCTAAAGCAAAACACCTGACTGAATGGGATGGGGATCCTGCTTGGATATTTGAATTACTATGAAAAGTATTTATATGACATCTCCAGCCTGGTTGGAGAGGGTGTGCTGAACCTTGGGAAGAAATATATATGGGTTTTTTTCCTAGCAGCAGTCTTACACTGCTGAAGAAAAAGCCTTGGTCCCTTCTTTTTAAAGGGGTTTTAGACATTCAGTGTATTGTTTTGCATAATTTTGCTGTCATGTGTGCACTCTCTCTCTGCTTCTCTTTAGGGGTTTTATCAAGAGGTGGCTACCCCAATATTAAAGAGAATTGAAATGCAGTATCCAGAAAATGCCATTGAGGGATTAACAAAGAATGATTTCAAGCTGTTTTTTGAAGGATCTGAAATTGTTGTATCTGGAAAAATTAGCAATGAGCTTGATCTTTTGCCGGTAGAAATTAAAGCTCAGTCAGTAAGTGCTTAGTTTACTAACTGTGAAAAATGTATAACCCTTCTGTCTTTTATAGTTCAGTAGAAGACTTCATGAAGTCTTTTGTGTGCAGTACGTGTTCTCTGCATTTGGGCATTATGCTGCTTTCCCATCTAGGGAAAATACTTGAGAATTCAAGCAATTTTCTTCTCCTGAATTTACTGCAAAATAAAAACCTTGAAGTATACCCACAAATAAGCAAACAGTAATTTTAATCCTTTCAAAACTATAATATTTTGGCCTTTCAAGCATTTTTAGGAACTGGTTTGTATTTTTAGAATGAAGAAGAAAATATGAATTATTCATCTCAAAAATAATGAAATAGAACAATTTCATTACCTCCTTTTTTCAACACTGTTTCAAGTTCATAAATATAGATCCAAAATACATGCTGCTTTGGTAGTTTGGAGTTACATTTTTCAGTGGGAAAGGACAAAATTGAAGGACAAAAAGGGCACTTTGGTACTGGAGGATGTTATTTGAAGTCTAATAATGTGATTTTAAAAGAAATCTGCAGCTCTTCTTTTGACAGTCAGTTTTCTCCCACTTTAGCATTCTAGTGACTTGACTCTTAAAGAAGAAGCAAATGTCAAAGAGAAGGAGCAAGTATTTCAAAATCAAAGTTACGTCTTTGGAAATTTCATAGAGAGACTATGGGCTTACTTAACCATTCAGCAGCTGCTGGAAAAATCGTAAGTGTCTTCATGTTTCCTATTACAAATTTCTAACTTAAAATACAGATGAAAGAACCACAAAGAAATATTTCTGTAGATAGTATTAAAAACATAGTACACTGCAAGAATACTACATGACTGTATGAGGAACATGAGGTACCTCTCAGTTTATGACATCCCTGTATCATTAAACGTGTGTATATAGATGTATATACACATATGAAAATGTAACATAAAATATTATTCTTGACATTACTCTGAATTACATGATTCAAATATGAAAAAGAATCTGAAGATGATCTGCTCATAGTCTCTATATGTTATTTCTTCGTTATTAACACAGACTTTAGTATTTCAGCACAAGAAGAGGACCAGAGAACCCTGGAGGCTCAAGCTTTAGAGCTGTCTCTGCGGTACAGCTTTGTTACACCCCTCACTTCCATGGTGGTCACCAAACCACCTGACCAAGAGCAGACAGACCTGGCGAACAAACCCACAGAAGCTGGTAAATGGGGCATCAAACAGTCCCCTTGAAATATGCTGCTGTTATTGAGGATTTGTTGTTGACCTCCAGTATAGGTTCATTTTCTAGGGACATGACACAGTAATAAGCCACATTGGAGGCAGGATTTCAGGGATTAGCATCCTTTCAGATAAAACATACAGGATTTGTTTTAAAAGGTGAAGTGGTGAAATGGGCACTCTTGTTGAAATGGAAAATAGTTTGTTTAAATACTAACTAAAAGTAATTTAACAGCTGGTACTCAGCATTCCTGCCACTGCCACTTTTCTCTGTAGCATTAAAGTAGAAAAATGAATGCTGGGGAGGAAAGCATGTCACCACTTGCAAGTGCTCTGTCTACCTTTAACACACAAAAAAGCTCATCTCCTGAAGCCCAACACCCACTTGTCCCAGTTTTCTGGTTTGCACATTGGTACAGTAATTCACTGTTGACTGTATAACACTAATCTGTTCCTCTTCTTTGTGTTAGATAATGAGAAGCGCAGCAGTGTTCCAGTAGGAGGTAAATGTTTTCTTATTTTTCCAGTAGCATATTTCCATAATAGTCTCTAATGAAATTAAAAAAAGAAGCTTGTGGTGTTTGTTTATAGGGGGGATTATCTGAGATTTAAAATAATATATGAAGCAAAACATAAGCAATGACTGCCAAGGTCTGTGTGGGGTTTGGATGGATAACATGGTCAAAGGGAGAAAATCTTCCATTCAGAGAGTCTGAAAAGTCAAAATTGTCTTTACTTATGAGGACAATTAGTTCTTCAAGTGAATGGTGCTGACGATGCATCTGCTTCTTCCTACTGTGTGTGAAGCATCTGTCAGAAAATTAAGCTCAAGATATTTTGGAATGACTTCAGAAGTTAATGTTTTTCTGTCTTTCTGGAAATAATAGATCTGTTTGACTATAAATTTTAAACTTCCAGCATAATTAATCTGATAATCTCAGCTATGATAATATATCATAATGGCAATGCTTTTATAGGTGAGAAGCCCTGGTTTTGCTCTAGTTCTTTCACAGTAATCTACTAAGAGTGTTACAATGCAGCCCTGTTCTCTGAAGGTAACCTCTTTCAAAGTGGCACTAGGGAGTTTTATAGCAGAAAATTCCCTGACCAGAAGCATGGCCCAGCGACCGTCCTGCCCTGCTCAGGCACCACCACTCCTCCCTCCCCATCCCCATGTGCAAGGTGGGTGAGGGCCCAGGCATATTGCAGGCAACCAAATCCCTTTTTGCTAATCCTTTCCTTACAAAGTTCTTTGTAGTTTTTGTCCATTTTCATCCTTTGGCTGGAAATACTTTGCAGGTATCAGTGCTAATGTTCTGTGGACCTCATTACTGCAGATATTTTAGTTTGGGAAAGGAAGGCAGCTGGAGAATTACAGATTTGATGTTTGAAACAGTCCCATAGGGTATGTGATACAATCATGGATAAAATACAGATACTCTCTTTTCTTTCTCCAGATGCTTACAAACTGAGGAGTGCATCACTTCCTGGTAAGTGCTTCTCATTTGTTTATATTCAGAATAATGTTATAAAGTTCATTTAATGTGTAGGTTGATAGCAACATTCCTTTAATAAATGCGCTTTGATTGGGGATGGCCACTTGATATACAGTTGAGGTTTTATGTGTATTTCAGTCTGCAGATATTTTATAATTAACTACAAACTTTTGAAAACAATCTTGGTCTCTTTTCAGGGAAACAGTCTGGTCCTTTTTCAGAAATAAAAAAATTAGTATAACTCCTGAAAATAAATGTAAAAGATCTGGAAAAGCATATGCTAGTAAGCTGGACAGAGCCTTAGGCAACATGGTCTAGTGTGAAGCATCCCTGCCCATGGCAGAGGGGTTGGAACTGGATTATCTTAAGGTCCTTTCCAATCCAAACCATTCTGTGATTCTGTGAAGGAAATTGGCATCAAAAAAAGTAATATTTACCATCCTGCGGTTTGCAATGTGAAGCCAGTGTGGGGCATGACGGCAATGCCTGTGCTGCAAGGAGGAAGTCCCAGGGCACTGCAGGCAGAGCTCGGCATCTCCATGAGCTGCCATAGCACAGAGCCTGCACTGGCTGCTGTCATGTGTAGGATCCGTACATTTGCACATGTGGCTGCATCCAAAAAAGTCAGTTGGCAACCAATGGGGGATTCCCTGTGTTAAAGGGTGGGAAGGGAGATGCAAGGCATGGCCCCAAACCAACCAAACTTTGGAAAAACCTTTTATTTCAGGTCGATGGCGCTCTGAGCCCCCATCTGGCAGCAACAAGAAGCTGTTGTCAGTAGGTAGTTATTCACAGTTGTGTGCAAGAGGAGCTGGGGTTGGTGTGCTGGGTTCAATGTAGTAGCTGTTAAAAACACAGCTCTAAAACCTCCTGCAGCTCAGGCTGGGCATGTCCCAGTGTTGATCCTATGAGAAGTAGGCATTGGATGTTGTACATTGGATGTTGCACAATTTTTCCCCATTGGTACACCTTGTTTTAAGCAAAGCTCTGCATAGAGGTCAGTGAAGAGCTCTGCTGTAAAGGCTTCTGTCATAGTATTCTTCCAGGTGAATTAGCCAACTTAAAGGAAAATGTTTCATTAAACTCTTCTTATTACGAAGAATTAATAAACTTCTTAATAAGGAGAAATTATTATTCATAACATAATAATTTTAAGTATTTCAGTTGCCAGGCAAAGAAAAAAGATGAGAGCACAACCTGTTGGTAAGTACTAGCTGTACTAGTTCCTTTGTAATAATTAATGTAACTGTAATGTACAGATTTTCATCTATTTTTTTTTCTGACTGCATCAACTCTATGAAAAACCCTTTTACTTTCGTGCAACCCTTGGCTAGTTCTTTCCACATAAGTGAAAAATATCCCATGAGAAAGTCTCTCTGGCACAAGGATATAACCACCAACAGAAATGCAATACAATGTATCTTCAACCTTGGCTTTTTTAAGAGCTCATTGACTTTAATAAACTCTAAGTTTAAAAATCTGTTATTTCCATTCATATCAAGGTGCTGTGCCTGGGTGTGCTCTTCAATAATCATTACTATGTTGATTTTAATCATTCTGTTCTATAGAAGTTAAAACTAGTATTTTAGGTATGAATTGACTATGTAATTTTGCTGTGCCTATCCAAAGGGCACAGGTTAGAGTTTTCTTTGCATGCTAACATGGTTCTTCTGGCTTTTCAGTCAACGTACATTCACAGCTTCTCTTCCAATTACCCAAACAAAATGAAATAGTCTGTTTAAATACTGATGGAAAAGCCCAGCCCTCTGTCCACCTGCTGTCAGATCCGGAGCAAGGTGAGTGAGCCCCATTACCTTTGATATCAAGGACAAGGAGAATCACTTCAGTCTATGAGAGTAGTTGGTGTTTTTGGGAATCACCCCCTTTTGTGAAGGATGATATCACACCTGCTGCCTTGCAGTGATCGAAGAGGCTGTGGTTAATTTTTCCTTTCTTTTAGGCAATATCAACTTCCACTGTGCAACAGCTGGGGGCACTTCTCATGGGTCTAGTTGGTGGTCACCTCCTTCTGCTCATGTCACAGCCATGGTCTTTAGGGTTTTCTGCTGCCCAGCCTTTGGGGGCTTCCTAGGATGTAGAGACCTTAAACCCTGTGGTCTGTACCTGCTAATGGAAAGATGCATGCTCTTTACAAACTGCAGTTTTTCTGTGATCCCGTGCTCAGAAGGGCCATGGACTCTGGTGACCCCACCACAGTCTTGGGGCACATGGAGCTGAAGCCTGCAGTACTGTGCCTCCCAGAACTAGGTTTGAGATCCTGAACGTGTTTCAGCAGCAAAGCTGAAGCAGCTTTATTGAGATCACTCATACCTTAAAAGCGCAGTCACTTGACAATTTTTTGTTAATGATGTCATTAAAGGACTCACTATGACGGGGAAACTTGGAGACAGAACAAATCACTTTGTGCAGTTTGAAATCAGCTATGTGAATCCCCCTGCCCAAATCCACGTCTCTACAGATGCAATTGTCCTGCACCACAATAATGAGAGCACTTGGCTACCATGGACAGAGTCGGCCACCTCCACCATCCAGGGGTAAGAAACATCACCCTGTCCTTTCCCAGACTTGACAGTGCATCAGATCTTTCTTCATCCAGGCCTCCGCTTTCATGTTTACTTCAAGTAAGTGCTTCCAAATGTCCTATCCGGTGAGTCTCATGATGAGTTCATCATAAGTGGAAGTAGGGTATCTTCACAATCCTCCATTTCAAATACAGAGAACAAAAAAGGTTTGATTTTAATTCTCTATGCCTGTGTAATAGAACAACTGCACTTTCAGCCTGCCTTTCTGCTTTGACATCAGAGACAGAACATTTATCTTCCACAGGAAAGGACCCGCTGTGGCACATAGCAGCCCCCATGCCACTGCCATGCCAGCTGCCACCAGACACTTTATGTTCGTCCAGCTGCAGAGCGAGTGCTGGGAAGTGATGGCTTTGATGTCTCTTTTTATACATCAGTTGGCTCCACACAGGCTGAAGGGTTTTTTTCTCCTCAGTTTTAGCAACAACTCACATCTGGCCAGCTGACTTTTTTTATGGAAAGGCAGAAAGTGTTTGAATAGCTGTGTGTAACTAAATGCCCACTGTTGGAAAGAGAGAGTACTTTAAATGTAGAATTTATTGTCGAACTAATTAGAGCAGGATCGTTCACCACCGCAGGAAAGAGCAGAATGTAACTGGTTCCATCAGCTTTTTGCATTGCTGGAATAAACCTCTGGGGGGATCTGCTGTTAGTGTGGGACACAGGACGCACAGCACTCCCTCCCTTACAGGCCATTCTAGACAATAACAGAGGTCCTAAACCAACTACTTTCAATTATATTTGTAATACAAATGGAGCCAAGGACATGTTTGGTTTCTGCCCCTCTATAGTTTGTTGTCTGCCAAGCAGAATGATCCTCCTGCTTCAAACCAGCACCTTTGCAATCACAGCGCTTTTTACACCAGCACATGTAGGGGTGTTTGTATCTAACCTGGTCTGCAGGGGAGAAAACTGCAGTGAATGTGTGTGTTCTGAAAGCCCACCTGGGTCAAAAAAAAAATGAATGGCTTAGAAGAAAGGCAGGGTCTGAGAAAACCTGTGAAATAGCCAAGAAAAAAATATTGGACTTGTTGATAAAATAGATTGAATTATTTTATCTGGTCTCATTAAAATGATGAAAAATATATTTTTTTTTTCCATTCGAGTATTTCTTGTCATTATGGATAATAAGATGTTTTCATCAGCAACAAGTTTTTCTCTGGTATATTTGTATGTAACCTGATATGAAAAAGATCTGTTGTGCAGCATAGAGGGAAAAGATTATGCCACAATATTTTCCAGCTTAAAAATAATCAACTGATCATGGAAAATGCAATTGCGAGGAGACACGATACATAAATTATTTTAACTAATGAATGTCTATCTAAATACAGATTGTTTTTCATTTTCTTCTTGGAAATAATGTCATTATTTACTTCCCAGGCTGAGCATCTCAGTTGAAAAGGGAAGGAGCGTTACAGCATCATTGTCTGATACAGTCACGGTAAAAATTTCTCTGATAAAGTTTCCAGAGGATTTCCTTGGGCTGCATTTCTTGAACACTGACCGTTTTTCTGACAAAGTCAGTGGAGCGCTGGGTATGTACCATTACAGATGTGTGCCACAACGAGTGATCTTGTAACTAAGCTCCTGAAATGAAAATATAGTGGTGGGGGGGGTTTCAGCCACATCATAAGCCCTTATTCAGACTTCCCTGGGTCCTGACCAGCTCTTATGAAAAGCAGTGGGCAGGCAAGGCAGCAGGAATGCTGTAATTCTGAGGGTTCCAGAGAAGCTTTCTATTTAATTTATTCTTTTCAGGCATCTAACATCACCTCTTACTGCACAGTGGACCCTGCTCTGCAAGAGGGGAGGTTTTACACTGGAAACATAACATAATACTTTTCTACTGACTAGGATTGCTTTACAGTGTGTTACATTAAGACTAAAATAATAGTTGGGCTTAACCTCAACAGTGCTGTGAAATGACATAATTTATGCAGCACATTCATTTGATGTCAAATAGTGGACTATAAATAATGGACATAAAATTGTAAACAGTCAGGGTTAGAAAATGAAAGCCAGCTGGTGCTGAGCATCCCAGCTTCAAAAATCCTGGTGGGACTAAAGTTGAAGTTGTTTCAAAAACTTCACAGACAAAGAGGCTGCATATTCTAAACCCACAAAACCCTGTGAGAACCCATCAGAGTGAGGCTGAATCTCTCTGTGGAGGAGCGTTTGGGATAACTGATCACAGCTGAAACACAGGAATATTCTTAGCTTGCTGAGGGAGCTTCCAAGTGTTGGAAATGTTTTGTTGGTTTGTTTTCTGGGGCAGCAAGCTGCTTTCTTGGTGGTACACCTGCCATTTGGGTTAAATGAACAGCAATATTCAGAGTTTTTCCTGTTTTAAAATAATTTGTGTCTGTGTCTTAGGTCAATTTTATTCAAAAGCACGATTTCAGAATAATTCCAACATGAATCAGAGAGCTGACGAAAGACTCCTCAGTGGACTTCAGCAAGGCTTTAGACACTGTCTCCCTTGGCATCCCCCTGGGCAAGCGCAGGAAGCGCCAGCTGGACAAGCAGATGGTGAAGTGGATTGAGAACTGCCTGAATGGTGGGTCTTGGAGGGTTGTGGTCGGGGGCACAGTCTAGTTGGAGACGTGTAACTAGTGGTGTTCCCTGGGGGTCAATACTAGGTCCAGTCTTGTTTAAGTTATTCATCAATGACTTGGATGAAGAGATAGGGTGCCTCCTCAGCAAGTTTGCTGACAATACACTGGAAGGAGTGGCTGATACCCTGGGGTGCTGTGCTGTCCTTCAGAAGGATCTAGACGGCCTGGAAAGATGGGTAGATGGGGATAGGAGGCAGGCAGAAATCATAACCTGGGGCTATAGTTCTCATAAGAAATGCCAAATAAAGTAAGGTTCTGCTGCCTCCTTCATAAGTACAGGGGAGGGCGTTTCCTCAGCTGCATTATTTACACTTCAGTTGCTTTTAGCAAGTTTCTGGGGTGTGGAAGAAATGCTGTGAGCGTGCAGCTTCTGTCCCTGTGCCCCCATCACCACAACCTCCAGCAATGGGAGTGGAGAGGTCCTTGCTGGGCCACGTGGGCTTCTGGTACCATCTGCAAGCATAAGGTCAATTCTGGGCCTGCTCTCTGATCACTTTATCCCAAATTTTTCTTGCTTTGATTCTTTTTCAGGCAGTACAAGAACGATTAGAGCCTTGAGTCAGCCAGTGAACCTGTTCCCTGCTGGTCAATAGATCTAACTCCCTAGAAAAGAGTATTCTGGGAAAGAAAACTATGCAAATGATGCTCTTCCAAATACTTTTTCTCATCAAGAAAACCACACAGTTAAAGCCTTACCTGTTACTGTATACAAATGTCACAAATCTTTTACCTTGAAATAATCATACTTTCAAGATGAGAATGTGCTTGCTTGTTATTTTAAACTGGTTTATAATACTCAATGGGATTATGTTGCTGAAGATTTATGTGAATGAACTGAATAAAATTAACATTATCAGCTCTCAGTCTGATATGAACACATGGACTTAGGTTTCCAACTCAAAACAAGTAGTGGCATCACCCAGCCCAACAATTTGTGAAATAAATCCACAAATGTGTCATGCAGACAATAATAGATTTCTAAGATGTACACTCTTGAGACAATTACAACTGATAATGCTCTTGAACTGAGTGTTTTGGAAAGTTTAATGCAGGATTAGTTTACCATTTATCTCTTTATTTTATGGAGGAAAAGGAGAAAACCCCAGTCTTGCTGTGTTAAGGTTCTTCTGGAGATAGGTTTGTAACAACATTGAAAGATGATGAAATTAGCAGTAGGCACGTTGTGGGGATGTGGCCCGCACTGGCTGCAGTCCCCCTTGTCATAGCAGAGTTCTGGAGGCTGTTTTACAAACACCTGCAGAGCAGACAGAGACTTGCTGCAGAGCAGCCCCTTACTTGCTGTCAGTTCTGGTGTCCTCAACATAAAAAGGACATGGAACTGTTGGAACAAGTCCAGAGGAGGCCACAAGGATGATCAGGGGACTGGAGCACCTCCCGTATGAAGACAGGTTGAAAAAGTTGGGGCTGTTCAGCCTGGAGAAGAGAAGGCTGCGTGCAGACCTCATAGCAGCATCTCAGTATCTGAAGGGGGCCTACAAGGATGCTGGAGAGTGCCTCTTCATCAGCGACTGTAGCGATAGGACAAAGGGTAAAGGGTTTAAACTAAACCAGGGATGTTCAGGTTAGGTATAAGGAGGAAGTTCTTTACTGTGAGGCTGCTGAGGCACTGGAATGGGTTGCCCAAAGAAGTTGTGAATGCTCCATCCCTGGCAGTGTTCAAGGCCAGGTAGGACAGAGCCTTGGGTGACATGGTCTAGGGTGAGGCATCCCTGCCTATAGCAGTGGGTTTGGAACTAGATGATCTTAAGTTCCTTTCCAGCCCTACCAATTCTTTGATTCTATGACTATGCTACCAATTAGCTGTGGATCTATTTTTTATTAAATATTGACATTTCTCTCCCGATTTAGAGCTACCACAGATTTCTCTATTTGTGATTCTATACAGATGCTGAAATTAAAAAAAAAATAAAAATTGGCAGGATCACTTGTTCCAAAACCATAACTAAACTTCTTTTCACTAGTCTTATGCTAACTGCCTCCTTATCCATGCTCCTTTTCAACAACAGACTATCTGTGTTGGCTAACACTCTGAGGGCGTTTATTTGGACTTGCTGAACTGTAAATGCTCACTGTTGGATGCATTCCAGGACTATGGTCTATTCTGGCTGCTATGGGTCAGCTCCTGCTCACACTCATTAAGAATTCGGAGGTTTAGACTTTTCCATTCAATAACCTAAAGGAAGTCCAGGAATGTATGTTACGATTATTGCATTTTCACAGCTAATTTTATTCTTTTCCCCAAAGATTCCATCCCTTTCTGCACAATGCATAAGTAAACGAGTGAAGGGTGAGACACTGCGTACACTATCTTTTCACCATCGCCCAGATTCCTTTAAAAGCCAGAAATGCATGCAGCAATAGCAAAGATTCTGCACAATGGATGTTGGACTGAGAGTTCAAGACCAGAGAACATGAAAAAGTGATTTGCAGGATAAATCTGAGCAGTCGAGAAAGAATCAGAAGCAAATAAAGACTCTTTACCAAGGCCCACTACTAAAAAAACCCCAAGACCCAAACAACAGGTCTCTCTTCCTTTATATAAATATCAACAGTCATTTTGCTTTGAGCAACCTGGTCTAGTGGAAGGTGTCTCTACCCGTGGCAGGTGGTTGGAATTGAATGATTTTTAAGGTCCCTTCTAACCCAAACAATTCTATGATTCTATGATTTATTTACTCAACATAGCATGATTTCTTATTTATAGACCAGTCAGTAACTCAGAACCACGTAGCCACTCGCTCACTCCCTCCCTTCCTCCCCCCGCTCCCGGAGAGATGGGGAGGAGAATCGAAAGAATGTAACTCCCACGGGTTGAGATAAGAACAGTCCAGTAACTAAGGTATAA
>JANHGB010056477.1:0-11141 GCA_026283785.1 Coracopsis vasa
ATTTTAAACTCTCTTTTGACTTTTAGTCTAATTTGGTTTTATTCTTATTTATTCTTTTTAATCCTGTCCTGGATGGTCATTATAAAAAAAATGATTAAATATTCAGAATATTTAATAATAATATTCTGAGCTGATTTTGAAAAAGATACCTTGTTTTAAAAAAAAAAAAAAATCCTGGATATTTCTTCTGGGTTTACTTTTTCTCTCAAAACTAATATTTGACTAATGGAATAGTATACATATGTTGACTTAATTTTCTTAAAAATCTTCTGTATTTTCTGAGAATTGGCAATTAGTTTTTAGAAGGTTTAGGTTTGTTTGAAAGATATTTTGCCCCCAGAAATGAAAACAGACATTTTTCCAAGGCATTAGTGAACTTCCTTGCAAGCAAGTGCTTAAATTTAAATTTATTCATGCCTAACTACTAGAACTTCAAATATCCATTAGTCTTAACAGGTGGTAAAGAAAATAGATTAGGATTAAAAAAGAAAAAAATATGAAGGCAAAGGCATAGGGCAGCAGAGCAGAAGTAATTTCTGCTCTCATACTTCAAGAGCCTGCAAAAAGGAATTTTGAGAGGCAGACTGATATTCCAGGCTTTGCAACAATGGTCATTTAGCTATTTGTTGTGATTAATTACTTAAATCATTTCCTGTTTGCCAGTGGGTTCTGACAGCTGTTTATGTACTTTTTATTTGTCAGATAGAATGGGTAAACAATTTTTGGCATGTGTATTGTTTGCAAGGTACTTGCTTTATTTGTTATGTGAGATATTTGTGTTTCCTATTTGTTTACCAGAACAGTTTGAAAAGGAAAATAATGAACAACAAAAGGAAAAATCACAGCTCGCACTGATGTTTGTTCCTTCAGTGTGTACTCTTTCTTGTAAAAAGGCACGGATATTCTTGTGAGCATCAATTACTAGTGGATACTGAATACAACAAAATGGTGTTAAAATATGAATGAGAATACAAGAAGATGGTGATAGCAAAATACTTACTGGACTAAATTCTATCACAGAAGTAAAGCTTGGGGAGACAGAGGGTGGTAGTGTGACTTCATTCGTAAAAGTCAAATGGTGTGTTTTTTGGTTTTTGTTTTGTTTTTACTTAATGAGGATGTTCTGTATACTGTGACAACTGAGACAAGAAATCTTATAGAAGTACTGATGCTGGAGAGAATGTGCCATTTTTCCAGCCTGCTCTAAATAGAACTGAACCTTCAGTTCACTTTAATAATGTATCAAGTAAAAGTATGGAGGTAGGTCAGAAAGCCAAACCAAAAAATATTGATAGGATGTCTTTTCTTGATTTTGAAATACATGTGAAACTTTTAACTTAAGACATAAGGTGCTTTCTGCATAGGAAGCAAGGATGAAATGCCATCTGAAATTTAGCATTATTGATTGATTTTCCTTTTTTTTTTTTTTTTCTTCCCCTGAATTGAAATCTTAGCTAAGCCATAATTGATCTGGGATAGTAAAAACTTATAGCTTTTGGCTTTCTGCCAGCAGTCATGTTAAAACACTTAGGGAATTAAAAATCTTTTACAACAGTCTTTCTATATCTTGATTCTCTAGACTGAGTAGGAGGTAAATATCAATGGCAAATAACAAAGTAACTACTTCAAAGAGCTGCCAAACAGCATTACATTTTTACAAATTGTTAACTGATTTCAAATGTTGAGTCAGATAAACCACTTTTCCTGTTGATGTATATCATGGCGGTGTGTAAAACCTGAAATTGTCTTTGTGTTCACCCAAAGTTTCTTGTACTTTCTGCTAAAGTACATAGAGATATTACAGTTTGGGTTATTTTTCTATTATGTAGTGTCTGTGAATGCCATATTCCTTAAACTTTCCGTAGAGTTCATGAAGAATGTAAGCCTAAGTAGAATATAGAAGCTATGTAGCTGTATTAGAGGTCGGCCTCAGTAGTTGTTTTGTAGGAATCCATTTACTAAAAAAAAAACCCAAAACCAAAAACCTGTAAATCTTCACCCTGCTCATCATTTTCACTTCAAATGATTAAATGATGTGAAGAGAACTTACAAGGCATGACTTTGAAAATGAGCTTGTTTGTACTTTATACGTGCAGTATTTATATAGCATGGGAAAATACACCTTTTCCTATGTCTAGTCCTGATTTATGAGGATCACAGTGTCAAATTATATACTATGTGCATTTTGACTGAAGAAATAGAGATGGAAAGTTCATGTTCAATGAGATAAGTTACTTTTTTAAACTTTGACTCCTTCTCATTGGTATGCAAGTTTAGTGTGTAATTTTGGAGCTGATTTTAAGGTTCTAATTAGTCTCTAGAGCATTCATGTGGGCAATAGATTGCTCATTAGTATATCAGCTTTCCGTTATGGTGATTGGCTATTTCTCATGTCTAATGTGGAAACTGAAATGATACATGTTAATTTGCCTTCCAGATGTTGCAACTGCCTGTCCAGATAAGAAGTCCATTTTAATGTACGTGACTTCTCTCTTCCAAGTTCTGCCTCAGCAAGTCACTATGGAAGCCATCAGGGAGGTGGAGATGTTGCCACGACACTCAAGGGTCACTAGAGAAGAGCACATAAAAGTACATCATCAACAGCTTTTTTCACAAGAAGTGAGTTGTTTCACTTTTCTGCTTTCATCTTGCTTCTCTAAGTGGTTGTTTCCCTTATACGCCATAAGTTTGACGTTAGATGCCCAATGGAAGGCAAAAAAATCAAGGGCATAATGGACAAAGTCTCCATCACAGGCAAGTCAAATGTACTTGTCTTCATGAACTGTGCTTCTATACTGCTTTTCACCTTGCATGGGGCTGTTTTAGATGTAAGTATTCAGCAAATAAGTGCTTTGCTCTTCTCTTTTACAGCACTGGGTGTTTTGATTGTGAAATGGCACAAGGACGAACACAGAAACTGGGGGAGGATTTACATTTAAACAACTTGTTAACCTTTCTTAGAGAATAGTAGTTGATGTTTTTCCATATTCATGAAACTTTTTTTACTTTTTTAGCATTTTGTTTTCACTGACTTGTATTTTAAGACCACCAGATGACGTCTCAAAATGTTCATGTAGTATTGGGATTAGTATATGTTTGCTATGTCAATTATGGTTTTGCCTGAAATCAGACAGTGTCTGCTGAATTGTTTAGTGGATTTTAGGCCTAGTGTGCTTGTCTGAATTTAATCTGTATCTTGCTTTTGGGATGCTCAGTCTCTTTTAGAGTACTGAGCAGATGAGTATTGGCTCTTTTATTTAGGATGTACTACAAGATCACTTATCTTCTGAGTCTTTGCTTGTAAATTATAAAGAACCTTCGATTTACATTGGTATTCTGCTAGTATTGAGTCCTGATAGTTTGTTAGTTTTGGAGAGGATGTCAGATTAAATGAGAAGTTTTCTTAATACCATCCCAATCTTGACTGCTGAATACCAGCACAGTCCTTGAAAAATATAACTGGCGATGACCTTCTTACTACTTTTATTTCAGTTACACTTAAATTCATTGCTTTACTTCTATAACCCATGCTCATATCAATATATTTGTTCTTTCCACATCTAATTTATTCTTTATAGATCACAGTCAGTGTACCCCAGAGACCTTCACCTTCTCCTAAACCACGGTTCAAAAGTTACGCATATACACAAGCTGTGTATGTCACGTCCCCTGACCAAAAAAGGAGGCAGGTTCCTCCACAGGTCTGTCAATATTGTAATTTCTTTTAAAGCTTTATTAAGCTTTTGCTTGGAGTGAAAGTGTTTGCACATTTTACTTATACCCAATCTGATCTTTTTTCAGTTTGGGTTTTTTTTTTTTTTTTTTTCATTAGTATCTGTCAAGTGGTTACTTTTTGCTGTATATTTCGGCTTGGCTGGCAGTAGGTGTTATGCTGATTGTTAGGGATGAATAACATTGAAACATGGCTGGTTCAGAATCATAAACTGCTTCCTTTGTTAAGTCTTTTTTTTTTTTTTAATAGCACAAATATTGTCTTAAATGACTATTAGAAGAACAAACCAAACACAAGCTATATTTGGCATCCAATTACTATATTTCTGTCTCAGGTTTGATTACAGAAAACCAGGAACCGTTGGTTTTCTCTTGCTTTTCCTAACCCTCATATCTGTTAAAGAAAATAAGTGCTGACATTTCGCAAAAGGTTGCTGTAGTTGGAAAGAAGGAAACAATAAAATGAATATTCTTTATATGACCTGGATTATTAGCTTTTAACAGCTGGTTATTTTATCACAAATGGCATCATGCCAGCATTCAGGTTAGGGTTTTGTGTTTGGTTTTTTTGACCTTTAAATAGCTGTGATTGTTTAATAAAACTTGTTTCAAGCAATCCTTATAATGAGTATTTCAGTAGTCAGATTTTTATAATTTCTGACAAGTGTGAGAGCCAAAGGTCATATTGTGCAATGCAACAGGCTTTCCTTTCATTATTTTGGGAAAAAGGCGTCTGCATGCATTTGGCATTACAGTATGAGTTTGTTTGTGAAGACTTAATTCTGTCTAACCTCTAAAAATTTATTGCAAAATTGCACTTCAATTCAACAGTATGTTTCAAAATCTACTCTTCAATTGACGGGTATTTTCCTGAATGATCACTTCCTTTAAATACTCCAGGAAATAAATCCTGTGCACATAAGCATGAGCCCTGCTGCGTTATCCTAACATCAAATGTGTTGGGCTGATGATTAATGCAGCTTTGAAACAAGGTATTTTAAAACTGGTAAAATTGACTTGTTAGATACTATACTGATACTATACTGATAAGTACTTACTATAGTAACTTAGATACTATATTGATAATTGAGAAGAATGAAGAGTCCTGATATACTATAGCTTTATGTTTTCGGGGTATGTAGGAAATTCTGTGAATTGTTTGTTAGTTCACATTTGTATGGCAGGTGGGTTTGTGTGTTTATCTGAAGTAGTGACCTTTGAAAAGGCCAGATTGCTTATCTCTACTGATCATTAAAGTTATGGTTTCTTTCTTTCCCCCAGTGATTTTGATGCAATAGAAACTATATTGTAATGCTTGTGTAGAATGCTCTTACTCTAAGATGTTGCCACATGTACTTTGTGGCTTTGGTGTGCACGTACATACTGGAAGTACGCAAAGGAAGGCATTCATAGATTTTCCATGTTAATTCTAAACAGCAAAGGCATTTATATATATATATATACACAGTAGCATTAAGGAATTTTGCTTTATAATTTTCTGAGATTCAGAAATGTTCTAAGCAATGATATTAATACGGGTGTGTTAGCCGAAGGTGAACAGTAAGCTAAGGAGAGAAGTAGGAAGAGATGATACCTTTTAAAAGAATACATTCGTATTGGGCCAGGGGGGAACAAACACTTTTTTAGATGTTCAAACCTTCTTCAGACGTTCCAGTCCTGAAAGCACAAGAAAATATAACAAAAATGAGAACATCAAAAATATAAAAATATATGGAACACTATGGTGTTTGGAATTTGGCCACATTCTCTAGAGAAAGCATTTGTTTTATTCAAACTACGTTTAGCTGTAGCAATGAAATAATACATATATTTTGATAGAGTAAAGCATCCTTAAAAATGCAAAAGGAAATTTCATTTGCCTGACAGTTATGTCATTAGAGAAAAAACAATGATTTAAATAAACTGGATGATGTACTGAGGCAGCAAAATTTAAAAAACAAATATGCATTTTTTAAAAGGTAGAAAACAGAATTTTGCTTATTGTGTTAAAAGTTCAAAGTTATTAAAAGAAAAAAGTGCCACTTGTAGAATGATTTCCCGAAAGTGATTTGCAAGTCATTTGGAAAATACATTAAAATAAAGTATGTTTACCTCTCAAGCATGAACAAGGCATGAAAATAAAGTTCATGTTTTATATGTTACTGTTCAAGAGAATCTTTTAACTTTAAAGTATAGCTCCCATTAATGTAAGGTTGATATTTCTTCAGTCTTGGAGTACATAAAGTAAGTTTTTCTACCTTTCTTTTTAAGAGAAGGTCTTCTGTCTGTTAGTTTCAAATATTTTTCTTGTGCTTTGTTCAGTGGAGAGCATATCTCAAGTTAATCTATTTGCACAAATATAACAAATGTAATATTGATTTGTCTTCATACTGTATTCTGATCCTTTTCTTCTGAAGCATAAGGAAAGGAATTCCAAAAAAGAATACTATTGTCTGTCAGAAACAAGCGAAAACCCTACAACAGAAAAGGAAGAAGGTGGAGAGAGAGAGAGCAGAGATAAGAAACTCTAAAGATATTCCTTCCTTTGATTAAACAAACAAACAAACCTAAAAAAACCCAACTAAACAAAAAAATCCCAAAACCATTCACAAAACATCATGCAAATACTGATTGTGTCAGAAAGGGCATCACGTATAGAGAGCAGCAGCTTTGGATGCAAGTCAAAGGCTATCAGTGAGATAAGGAAGGACAAGATGGAACAGGGAATTGACTGTTTGTTATGGGATTAATAGCACAGGTGGCATGTTTCCTGTGTGTGTACCATGCTTCTACACAGTTTGTGCTGAATGGTATTTTATTCAATATAGTCTCTTGTCTATTTGTTCCATACACTTAACATTTCGTACAATTAACAAGTGAATTTCATTGTTGAGGTGTGATACATGTAAGGAAAGAGTAACATTTTCATTATTAATTTTGACCTTTTATTTACATAGTCTGGGGAAAAGAGCTTTTTTTTTTTCCTTTTAGTATAATAGTATCTTCACTACAGAGTAAGCATGTTAAGTCTCATTGCATAAAACATGGCTAATTTAAATATGTTTAATTTCATTGTAACTTTTCCCTATGATGATCATTTAATCAAGTTAGTAGCATTCCACTAATTAGGATTATCCTTTTTCAAGGCTGGGAAGGGGACTAAGAGATAAATCAAGGTTGGTGGTACATTGCCAGAACTCAGGGACTTCCTGTTGCTTTCTTGCATGTCTTTTTGCTCTGGGGATATAAATTGTTGCCTTTCCCTTTCATAGAATCATAGAATAGTCAGGGTTGGAAAGGACCTTCAGATCATCTATTTCCAACCCCCGTGCAAAGGGCAGGGACACCTCACACTAAATCATGTCACCCAAGGCTCTGTCCGACTTGGCCTTGAACACTGTCAGGGATGGAGGATTCACAGCTTCCTTGGGCAACCCATTCCAGTGCCTCACCACCCTTACAGTAAAGAACTTTTTCCTTATATCCAATCTAAACTTCCCCTGTTTAAATTTTAACCCGGTACCCCTTGTCCATGATAGGACAGAAAAGGAAGGAAAAAAAATAATAATAATGATAAAAGAATTGCACAGCGCAATTCCTCACCACCCGCTGAAAGATGACCATCCAGTCCCCAAGCAGTGAGCCAACTCTAACCAGTTGGGCAACCCCCTGGCCAACTCTAACCAGTTATATTGTTCAGCATGATGCCATGTGGTATGGAATATCTCTATGGGCAGTTGGGGTCAGCTGTCCTGGCTGTGTCCTCTCTGCCTCTGTCTCCAGGTTCTTCGCTGGCAGGGCAGTATGAGAATCCAGAAAGTCCTTGAATTAGTGTAAGCACTGATCAGCAACAACGAAAACATCGGTGTGTTATCAGCATTATTCTTAATCTAAATCCAAAACACAGCACTACGACAGCTAGGAGGAAGAAAGTTAGCTCTGTCCCAGCTGAAACGAGGGCACATGCCTGCTTTTTATACAGCTCATGAAAGAAAAGAAAGTAAGACCCAGGACAAATACAGAAGCTGCACATGAACTTCTGTCTTCTACATGTCCAGTTTCAGGTGGTTTGGACTGCAACAAACATTGTAATGCCTGCGCCTTAAGACAGAAAAGCACTTACATTTACTTATATAAAAATATACAGAGGTCATGTCCAAACTATATAATATATATAAAAATATTAATAGCCAGTATAGATGTATAAATTTTCCCAAAAATCTATGAAAAAACCTTTAAGTATGCTTTGAACAATACTTACCCAGCCTGCAACAAAGTTCTGTGTTTTATGCTGCAATCACTTCAAGAAGTTTTACATGTGTAGCTGAAGATTTGTTAAATGGTCTACTTGATAATTATGAAATACAGAATCAAGGCTTAAAGTTTCTCACTACTACCTGAACTCTGTCTGGCTACATGAGCACCACCTTTCAGGCACAGATACTTGCCCCTAGGAACAGTTTATATGAGAAAAACATAACTTATTCCAGCAAGGATTGAGAACTCTTTTTCTTAACCAAGTTTTTCTTCCAGAATACAGCTTATTCGTATAAGCACACCACAACTGTGCCACCACAACATTTGTTTAACTGAAAACATCTTTTGCTAATGAAGCATGGCATTTCCTTGTTGCACCACATTAACTTCGTTTCTTTGGATCAGGTAATTAAGGCCAATTGTCTCTTGAAAACAGCAAATTAGTTCCTGACACTGTGGCACTTTCTAAGACTATCACATCCAGCTGTTGCACTAATAAAAAAGAAAACAAAAAGGAACAAAGATAGTTGCACAAGATTCACCAAGCTGATAAACCCTGTTTATAACCTGTATGTGCAGAATTCTGTAGGCAAATGACAGGTAGTACATGGTATTTAGTACAAATAGATGTAGGCTAGGAGTACCAAATCACTGACAGATTGTATGGTCTTTCGCTTCCCAACAATCACAACAGGCTGGTTTTTGGCAGTGAGTGTCTTTAGGGCTGAGGGGAGTTACCTGAAACCATCTTCTCCACTTTAGGACAGTGGAGGACAGGACACAGCGGGAACATTTCGGCAGAGGATGCGATGTCAAAATACAGCAAGTGCTTGGCTTCTCTAATGAGAAGACAACACAGAGCCCAAATACCAAATCCATCATGTGATGGCTTTGCTCATGTCACGTTAGAAGTGTTCAGAAAACAAACATGCAAACAATCGCTTCTAAGTTTTGAGGGGATATCTCATGGAGCTTTTTCTTCCTTTTTCTTCTAAAATGTATGGAGGGAGAATGCCTTGGCTCATGTGACTCCTCAGTAGAGCAGCAGTTTACAGCAGAATGTGCATGCCTGTGTTCGCATTCTCAGGCCAGGGGAGCAGGGCATGAACAGGGAGCTTGTGCCACAAAAGGACTCAGCTCAAGCACCATTAGTCAGAAATATATGCAACCAACCTGTAAAGGAAAAATACATACATGTTTGTTCAAGTGCACATGTACCAATATTCTGTGGCCATCAACAATAAAGACAATAGACAAAATAGGAGACTAAATTCCATTGTTATTTGAAAAATGAATAAAATAAAATAGAATTCATTCTTTCTTCAAAGTAACTCAAGGTTGCTTCTTAGAAGTCAGCAAGAAACAACTTAACCATGAAACAAAGCTAAAAAAAATTATCTGTTCTCTGCTATGCTGTTATTACATAAAAAATATTCAATTTTAGGGACTGTCTTTGGAAATAAACCCAACCAGGTTCTTCCAGTTTTTTGTTTTACACTGCCATGCTTCAGCTCATTTTGAAGACTAAAGATGTTTGGCTCCACTCTGAGGACAGTGAGAGTAGCTTCAGGGTATTAGTGTAGCTACTCTGTTGGCATGAAAAAATGAGTAAAAGCCTAGATAACAAAAAGTTGGTTTGAGATAAATGTCAGTGCAAGGGAAAGGGAAATTAATATAGAAGCAACTACCTCATTTTAATTAATTATCACAGAAGGTTAAATATCTGGTTCAGAGCTCACTTTCCTTCCCTTATCTTCTCCATGACCTCAGTCCTTATCACATTGGCTTTATCTACTGGTGCCCATAGTGACATGCAGACTTCCAGAAGACTTTGCAAAACACTAACTTCATTTAGCCGATGCAAATGCCCAGCATTGTTCCAGGGACAGAACAGGCCTGCTGATGCAAAACTGTTCTGTTTATTTCAGGAAACTCGTTGTTTCAATAAGCAGCTTTCTTGTCTGGCCATTCTGCTCCTTGTTTCAGGATGTCAGTCAGTGTCAAAGAATTGGCAGTGCTGGGAAGATAAGACAGCTTGTAGTCTCACTGAGTTACACTGCAGCTCCACACAACTATTAATATTCCCAGCCAGGCCAAACAACAGAAACTAATTAAGAGGAGCTTACCCATGCAGCAGTATTTAAAATCTCACCCAGTTCTCTCTAAGGTAAAAATTCCCTTCATTCCCAAGCTGAGTAAAAAGCCACTCATGTCAAAATGTAAGGTGACATGTTCTTTCAAATCATAAAGGGGTCATTAGAAAATATTTATTTCTCATAGCTATTCAAAATCCCAGAAGGACACACTGTGTATACAATCAACCTAAATAAAGAACAAAGTCCCAAAAGCTACAAGCCAGGCTCCAACTGTAGCACTTACAAATAGATTTCCCAAACAACTTCTGAATTTCTCCCTTTCTTTAGCATCTAGCTCTGACCAAGGAAAAAATCAACTGCTTTAAAAGATCTGTCCTTGCTACGTGTCCTTTATCACAAGGAAAGTGATTCGATACAACATTTGGTTTTGAAATAATACCTTGTGTTTCTGCATGACCTGTTGAGCATGACCAGAATATTTAACAGCACCTCCAGAATTTGGACACAATGTGATACTGTATGTGCACATATAACCTCATATTGTTAGATTCCATTCCTCTATTTTCATAGTAGGTTGGTATTTCTGGATGATCTCAAGGAAATCACAACAAAGATAAACTTTGATTTACAGACCTCATAGCAGACTTCCAGTATCTGAAGGGGGCTTATAAGGATGCTGGGGAGAAACTCTTCATTAGGGACTGTAGTGATAGGAAAAGTGGTAACGGGTTAAAACTTAAACAGGGGAAGTTTAGATTAGATATAAGGAAGAAGCTCTTTATTGTCAGGGTGGTGAGGCACTTAGAATGGGTTTCCCAAGGAAGTTGTGAATGCTCCATCCCTGGCAGTGCTCAAGGCCAGATTGGTTAGAGCCTTAGTTGACATGGTTTAGTGTGAGGTGTCCCTGCCCATGGGGGGTTGGAACTTGATGATCTTAAGGTCCTTTCCAACCCTAACTATTTTATGGCTCTATTCTATGATTCTACATATTGTTTAAAACACGTACACATATATAAAATGTGTAAATGTTTTATACAGAGATTAGTATTAAAAACC
>JANHGB010056480.1:0-58126 GCA_026283785.1 Coracopsis vasa
ATCAGTTCAATTCCATGATTTAACTATAAAATGTATCCTCACTTAAAATTGTATAAATATGTCGGAGTACATGGCAATGTAAGAAAGAGTGGGAGAAAAACATGTTAATTTAATTATGCTAATGGTACTCTTGTAAGTGCAAATGCAGATGACAGAACGAACAACAATGGACTATTTTTTTAATCAAGCAATTTTAAATAAATATTTTTGTTCAAAAGCAGCAAGCAACTATAACATTGCTGGAAAGTGGAAGCTCTCAGAATACCCATGTCCCAATTGTGTTTCAACCAATCAGCAAAACAAAAAGAAAATACCCAACACCCATGGTCTTATCAGTAACCTCGCTTCTGACCTTCCTAGTGGCTATTCCCAAACCAGAACTCATTTCTTGGTTACTGAAAAATAAGCTGATCTCAATGGTGCTCTTGAGAAAAAAAGTGCAATGGTTAGCATTCATGACAGACAACTTATGTTACTTTCAGAATGTATCTAATGGGTATAAACAACTGAGAGTTTATAAAGATCAAAAGTTGGTGCAGGAGATAAAAATTTTTTTGACTGCATAGGTCTAGCACTTTAGCCAGCATTCCACACAATTAATTGAATGATCATATTGAACTTTAGAAGTATGGCAGATAATCTCTGTTTTGACCTGCTGCCACATTATAAAAAGCTAATAAAAACTGATCATCCTCTCACATACATTTTCACAATGATTAGTCTAATTAGCAACTTTAAACTGTTAAATATTGCAGGCCATAAACTAATGACATTTAAATAAGTTAAAGTGCACAGCCTGTTTTTCAGACACCTTCAAGGTCAGAAAATAAGGTCCTTATGTTGTAGCTATTAATTTTTTTTAGTTTGATAAAAGCATATAGAGAGGCAATTGTCTTAGATTAGCATGACCCCAGGTAATATATTTCAAGCACTGCATTTAAGCAAGTTTTGTCAGTCATTTTATACAAACACAATTATGAATATCAACTACATAGGTAAACTATATGTGTATAATGGTATTCTACATTCCTTTACATGCAGCAAATGCACATAAAGATAGTGTTTTCTTTTTAAAAACACCCCCAGAGTGCGTTCATTTAATGATCAAAGAAAGGCTGGTACGACCATGTATTTTTTCATGATATCAGCTAGTCTAATAAAGGACATTAGACTTGCAAAACTTGTCTTGTTTACATTTATGCAGACACTGCTCTACAAAGAGTAGAAATGAAGCAACCAGATGAAATCTACATTACTATATCACTGCACAACATTATTTTATTTATATCTGCAGGTGAGTACACTGAGCTGCTAACTGCATTTCTGCAAGCAATCACTTTACAAGTGCACTTGTGACACTGCAAGTTCAAACCACAATGAAGGCCAAGCAGCCATCCCCTGGAATATTTACCCTTTTGTAAGTGAAATTAGAAAGGATATTCCATAAGCCATTGGTGAAGTTACAGAATATAAATTTCAGCAAGTGCTCCTTTCTAATGCACCAATATTTGCAGATAATGACTTAAAGATAGACTGATACAAGTCTTGAAAGAAATAACTTAGGAGATATAGTTGTAATTTTTGTCTTAAAAATAATCATCAAATAATTTAATCTTTCACACTTAAAAACGAACTGGGTGAGATACTGTCTGGGGACAGCCTATGGCAATTCTGGAATATGAGCCATGTACTCTGCTTATGTGTCAGGAAATAAAATGACAGAGAAAGAACCATCACTAAGGTGAAACATTAGTTAAATGTCTTGAAGTTAATATTGAACTGTATATTCTGTAATATAATGAAGAAATATAAATCACTGATAAAAAATTCTGTGAGAACATTTCATTAACAACAACCTGAGACTAGAGCACCCCAGTTGCCTGAGGTTTTCAGCTCTATCTCATAATCCTCATATGTCTAAAAATCACTTCAGTATGATAAGGGAAGGACAATCTGTAGGAAGACCTATCAGTCATTGCAAGTTGAGTATTCAGGAAAGCACCCAATGACCCAACACATACTATCTTTGATGACCAGCTTTCCACAGGTTTTGGGTAGCTTCAGGACAGAGCCTGTCAAACTGCATGAGAGCTGCAAGAGGACTAGGACTCACTGGAATGTACTTTTACAATCTCTTTTTTTTCTTCTTTTTTTACTAAAGTTTAAAGCAATGTGAAAAAAGGGCTTTTATTTCCATTAACTGTATCACATAAATGTATTTTTAAGAACTTGCATTATTAAATAACATGTATTAATAATGTGCATTAAACACACAAGCTTGGGTTTCAACTGAAATCACTTAAGTTGTGTATCCAGCAAATTCCAAGGGAATCAGTTGAAGATATGACCTTTCAGAAAACAGCATGCAACTCCATCAATCAGCTTTATCATGTACCGCACTTCAACCCATCTGCATGTGTAATGAATCTGAAGAAAATAAGAAAATGAGTGCGAATAATTGATCTCTTAGTTATATCTTTTACTTCTAATGAACTCAAGTTCAGACATGTAAAGAAATACTGTACCTGTTACTCATCTGGAAGTGAAGCAGAGAAATTTCATGTGTGTAAAAGTTATCTTTTAAAATGAAAGCCAAGGAACTACTTGACAACAAAAATGTATGTAATCCTTGAGTTGCCTCAACATAGAAGAAAGTTGGAAGCAAGTAGGGAGGGTGTATCAACAGAATCTTCTCTAGCTACATACTGCTATTAATTTGGAGCCTACAGGAAACTTAGTAATTATTTTTAGTGTCAGATGTTCTAAAATGTGGTTATGAATCACCACCAAATTTAAGTATTGAAACTTCGTCTTACAATCAGGCACCTCTCTGCCAAAGAACCAGTGTGTTAAGCAAGAAGAGAAATTTAAAAACTAACCCACTATGGTTTCATGTAGCACATACATAATAACTACCTGTCTAGTGAGAAAACTGGAATAGTGAAATACTAAATACTCCTTACAGTAAAGTCTGTTATCAGGTGCTTATCTATTCTGTCATTCTTTAAATACTTCTGAAATGAAACTATTTCTACCACGCACTTAAACATTTGTTAGCAGCTGTACAAAAATCTACATAGGAAAGGAGAAAAAAGAAAAAAAAGAAACATTCAAAGCAGCCTACAGCTGCTCAGTAACATTTTCCAGCAAGTTCATGAATTGCTTTAGGCCATGAGTCTCACTGAATACAAACATCAGCTTCCATCTTCAGAACCACACCACAGGACTGTCCTCAAGTCCAAAGTGAAATGTATTTCACGATCTGAATTCTGTCCTCTGGGAATTATTATACCACATTCCAAAACCACTGCAAATAACATTTCAGTTTAACATGATGGCGGGTCACTTAGGAGAGGCCCTGTACTGCTTTTTAAAACTGTATTACTTTTGATGCCCAAAAAGTACAGTTTTCACAGGTCAAGCTTCAGATCACTGGTAGCAAGCCTAAAAGCCTGTATCAAAGATATCTGCACCATACCTACCTGTAACTAAATAAAGAACAGTTCAGCTTCTAATGTCATAGTGAACAAAGGGAACAACAATATTAAAAGCTCATATCAGCTCTTGGTTTAAATCAATATTTGCTTGTCCTGTTTTCCCAACTAACTTTTAGACTTTACAAGTAAATATCGACTTACATCTGATGACTGGCCCAAAGTAATGTGACCTCCCCTCCCACCCCACACCCTTTTGCAACTTTCCATCATTCCCTCCTTACTGCTAACACTTCTTTGACATATTTTTCTACTTTCCTTTTCCAAACCCTCCACTTGCCACACTGACCCTATCTTTGCCTGACTTATTACCATATTTACTCAGCTTTCCTTCTGCGTGCATACCATACTCATCATGTCCCTTCCTATTATTTAACAGCAGCTTATGATCTTTCCATTCTAGATCCAACCTAGCACACTTCCATCCCTTTCTGCTCTCTCAACACCATCCATCTCACAAGGTGCTCCAGAAGTTTCCTCTCTTTGGATCTTTAATCCCCTATAAGCAAATTTCGCCATCAGAACATCTCTGCCTGTGCTTGCTAACGACTTCCTCATACCATGAGAGTGCATCTCTTTATTAGTGTCATGGGTCTTCACACCCATGTATATCATGAAACGTGATGTGCCAGTGCCTTCTTAAAGTGATATGCAGGTGCTTTTGCAGGGGTAGGGTCAACATTATATTATCAATGGCTTGTGGATAACATTTTAAGTTTGTGATGGCTGACCTCTCCTTGCTCACTTTGACAAAATCATTACTATACAACACAACCACTGAACCAGTGTCCTGTAGAAATTGGCAGCACAAGCTCTAACAGAATTTGATTTAGACAAAAGAGAAAAAAAAAAAAAGAAGAAAAAAAAAGAAAAGGATCAGATTAATGAAGACAAAACACACACAAGACAGAAGGGATGATTCAGCTGTTGTTATTCATTTGTCTTTAGATATATTTTCCTTTTAATTGTGACCAAGGGGCAAAACTAACAAGTTTCTTAGCCAATAAAGGGTTGTGGGCAGGAATTAGGCCTTTGATAATAATCTTCAAATATAAAATTGCCAGAAGTTTGCAGTAGAGACACTTGTGAAAGAACGGTTAACATGGGGCCAACACTTTCAAGCTCTGAAATGACAGAGAATGAACTAAAAATAATCAAAGCAATGTTTATATGGAAGGGTTTAACTATAAATGTAGTAAAATTGTGCACTTATTCATGGGGTAAATCAAGAATTGCTAGCATTTATTTGCATAAATCAAGCACAGTAACTATATTATTCATAAGAGCCTTCATCATTACCCTTTTGTCTCTTAAACAAAATGTAAAGTTGAGATGAGAAAATGCATTATATTTGCACTAAATCTTAAATATCAATCAACAAAGTGACTGTAGTCACTAGGTAAATAAGGTTTCTTTAAAAAGATTCTGGATATAACTTTCTATTCAAGATAAAAACAAACACTACCCTAAAGAAACAAACTAGGGATTCTTCTGAGCAGGTCACTGCATAAGTTAGGCTGGCCTAGGGGAGATATTAACTGTCTAATCAACAGTTATGTAAAACCTCACTTATAGAACCTTTTACTTCAAAGTTATTAAATCTCATCAAAACTTTTTGCTCCTTTGATAAACTTTTTTAAAAGTGAACGGGGCAATTTTTGCAGTAAGGGTTTTATCAGAAATTAGTGGGAAGTAATTATTCACATGGCCTACTTTCATTAGGAAATCAAAAGGGTTGTTTCTTAAAATAATGATTTTTCAATCTTGAACCATTTTGTGCAATGAATTTTTCTGCATTCAACCAGTTAGAAAAGTATTTGATTTAGCCTGTCTCCCTCCTCATCCTTACAACAGAGCTAGCAATAAAACTACCAATAAACATGAACATTGAAACTCTTTGTACTCTATCTAAAACCAAGATTAGAATTATTAGAAACGTTGGAGAAGCCTTTTAAATTATTTATTCCTGAACAGAGTGGACAAGGTGATAAAGCAATTAAGGCATCTCACAAAAGACTCAAATACATCAGTTTTAGCCATGTTTCAAATTCATGCAGCAAGCTGTTTCCACTGCATCCAAGTGCAGCAGGGAGGGGAGTCAAGGGCTGTTGGTTGTGACGATCACATCATTCCACATCATGATATGCTGCTGGCTAATGGAATTGCTGTGCTTCAATACTGCAGGTTGTTGACCACTTCTGCTCAGGAAGAACCTTTTACAGGGCAGAGAATTTTCCATTGAAAGTTAAAATAAAATAAAAATTATCTGCTGGTAACAGAACACATAACTTGCCCATAATTTTTTAATTAAATATAACCCAATAAAGCTACTCTCTTTATGGACAGATAGAAATTAATTATTTAAACTAGAACATCTGTTTTGATGTCTTGGACATCACTTACTGCAATTGGCTAAAATACTCAATTGTAGAGAAAATCATTTTAGTGGTCTGGATTAACACGGGGAGGTTTCCCCAATATCCAACATAAAAAAGGAAGCAAGAGAACATACACTCAAAAATGAACTTCCTGTTCATTTAATTCATGAAAGATTTCCTAAAACTATTATTTGAAACCCACTTGAAAGTTTTGCTTGATAGCAAGCAAATACTGTACATACTGGAAAGCCAGATGGATTCCAATTCTGAACAAATATAAAGCTGTAAATAACTGCAGAATATGTAACTAAACAAGGAGATAAATCAGGAAAGTCAGTAAGCACTGCAGCATTTCTTCCAAGTGCATGATAACCATTTTCCTTTGCCCCAGTGTTTACAACACTAATATTCCTCTTTTGTTCATGTAATACAAAGTTGCTTATCAGTAACTGCTCCTTGTAATTGTTTCCTCTTCAACCATTCTACTACCAATCCATTCAAAATATACAGCTCACCTACCTAGGAACTATGAGAATGAAGAACCACAAACTGAAGAGTGAAGTTACAGTAGCACATAGATTAAAAGATTATTAGTTGCATAAAATATCAACAGCAATGCCATTTGTATTGCTCATGAAGTTGCTGTTGGAACAATTTTTACCAAAATCCCAGATGCTTCCAGGCACACATTGGGAAAAAATGGGTCTCTCCCTCCTTCTGGCTTGCAATGAATTCACCTAGAGTGCCGTCTGAGAGATGAAGCCATCCATATTTCCACCTTTAACTATTCTGGATTTCTGTGTCCAAGACTGAGTGGTGGTATTAAGGCAGAGATACTGCCTATTTAAGTTCTTCTAGAGTTCATTTTCAAAAATAATGATGCTACCATCACATCAAATAAACCACAAAAAGGGAAAAGATAGTCTAAGTATGTAAAAATGTTTTAACATTTAGGTAGCTTTTAAGATGCATCAACATACTGTAAATGTCAATCAATTATGACCTAACAGGACAGAATCTATGTAAATTATGTTATTGTTCTACCCTAATTAAACTGTGAGTCACATACAAGTCTGCTATCACTAAGCTTCTTACAACTTCAACATCTTTTCTAATCACCTGCAATTTACTTCAGTTGCAGCTGTGCAGTAGAAAGGGGCAGAAGAAACAATGACAAGATATCACCTTACTTCACCTTTCACATTTAAAAATTGCAAATCTGCACTTGAAACAATAACATTCAGTAAGTGTGAAAAGGCAAAGACTATATGCCTCCATTTCTACTGAAGATATCACTGGGAGCAAGTAGGGAGGGAATATCAACAGAATCTTCTCCAGCAACATACTTCTTACCAATAAGTTAACACTTCTTAGCAGTAAGTGTTGAGATTTTGCATTTACTGGTTTTGTCTGGGGTAGAGTTAATTTTCTTCATAGTAGCCAGTATGGGGCTATGTTTTGGATTTGGGCTGGAAGCAGTGTTGATAATTCAGGGATGTTTTAGTTACAGCTGAGCAGTGCTTACACAGAGCCAAGGACTCTTCTGCTTCTCACACCACCCTTCCAGTGAGCAAGATGGGGGTGCACAAGAAGGTGGGAGGGAGACACAGCCACGACAACTGATCCCAATTGACCAAAGGGATATTCCATACTGTATGGTGTCATGCTCAGCATATAAAGCTGGGGGAAGAAGGAAAGGGGCACATTTGGAGTGACGGCATCTGTCTTCCCAAGTAACCATTAGGTGTGATGGAACTGTGCTTTCCTGGAGATGGCTGAATACCTGCCTGATGATGGAAAGTAGGGAATGAATTCTTTGTTTTGCGTGCAGCATTTGCTTTCCTTATTAAATCATTTTTATCTCAACCCACAAGTCTTTTTCCTTTTACTCTTCTGATTCTGTCCCCCATCCTACCAGGGGGGAATGAGCGAGTAGCTGTGCGGTGCTTAGCTGCTCATGGGGTTAAACAACACATGGTTTGCACTGATTTTCTGAAAAGTATATTTCTGGAGTTTCTGTTCTGCACAAATAGGGATATCAGCTTATTTTGAGGGCTGGAAGAGGAAGGAGGTGTTTGGTTTGTCCCGTATAGAAGGAAAAAAGAAAAAAAAAAATGGAAAAAAGGAAAGATTGCTTAAGGGATGGGATTCTTCCACTGTGAAATGGTAACAAATGAAACAGAAGAAATATCTGGGATGGATGAACTATTTATGTGTATAGCAAATGGTATTTCTTATTCTTCCTGTTTCTTCATGATACTGCAGTAATATGTATTTACAGGCTTTTGGTCTTTTCTGGAGAATAAGAGACATTTCCCTCCACATTACTATTTCCAGCTATACCGAACTGCCTCCTTGAAAATACATAAAAATAGAGTTAAATTAGATAGATAGCTAAAATAAGGACACGTGACAAATAAGGTCAAAAAAAGAAAAATGTAAATATTCTGCTATGCATCTTGTCTGAATATTTTTATAACCAAGCTGACTACCATTTCAAAAAACATATCACATGTCCATTATAAAAGCTTGCTTATACTTAAGGGAAAAGTAAAGAATTATTTTCACCAGGAAGGGAAGTGATGCATGTAAACGACAGCTGTAACATTTCATAGGCAGCAGGTTTTTCTTCAGTGTCCTACATATGTGGATTCAGCCTTGGGAGTGTGACAACATAGTAGACAATCATAACAATCCATGCAGATTTCAGCTACAAACATACTGTAGAACTTCCTTATCCAGGAATTTCCCATTATCCGCAGACCGTTCTTCTAGGACCTCAGTGCTTTCCAAAATATTTTCAGTTTCCTTAGTGCATGTAAAAGATAATGCCATTATTTTGGTTTTGCGCGACCTTTTAAAACTTGCAGTTAACTACCGGATAAACAGCTCCAAACTTCTCAACTCTTGCATTTTGTTTCATATTAGTCTAGTATTAGAGCCAAAGAATAAAATAAAAAGTAAGCATATTGAATGCTACTGATAAGAAAAACTGGTTACTTCAGATTTCTCTTTGTGGCTGCTGACAAAAGGCAGTATGTAGTAGCACACCAGGTTTATTCTGAGTGAAAAATGAAGCCTAGCTGGTAGATTAACCATCTACAAAATGATTCCTTGCAGAGTATAGCATGGCTTTTTGCACTCTAATATCTTATGCAGCAAATCTGACTAAATTACATCTTTAATAAATCATTTAGTACTTACCACATTTTGCTAATTATTTCAAAATACAGTAATCCTACATTATTTATATGTTAATTTTTGTATACTAGAAAAACAATACTGCTCATAGTGGATTGATACCTCCAGCAAACAGGAATATGAAATATATAACTACAAAGAGAAGCCACCATAATTATGCAGCAAAGTGCCCATGTAGGACTTGGATAAGGCTAAACATACAATGAATTCTACTGTGTATTACTAAATACCCATATCCTTCATACAACTAAGGTGGAAAAATCAGAAGTTGGAAAACTAAAGCTGCAAAAAAAATGAGAAGACAGATTGGTAACCACAATCATGCATGAACAATTACAAATTTCAAATGTAAAGATCATTCAAATAAATGTAACTGATGGATAATCCTCACAGGGTGCAAGTCAAAGTAAACAGACAGTCCACTTTAGAAAGTGTCTAGTGAATTGATTTAACAAGTTTAATGCGAGCATCAGTGTGGGGCTATTACTGATCGTAAGCTTTACTGATGTTATTTGTTCGCTTGGAAAAATACCGCTCTTTGGAATGAGCACATTAAGGCTAAAATTGCAGAGAAAACCCTATTACAACTTTATTGCTGGCAAATTGGAACCAAACCTTGTCTGTATATCAATTACTTAGAGTTACCACAGAGATAAATCCTTTTTTTTGTATAGGCTCAATCTTGAAGACAGTGATGAGAAAACTCCTTATTATACCCTACCAACATCACTAGGTTTTCTTAGCAATTTCAAGAAATTGTCAATTAAGTTCTTTTTATTAGGTTCCAAAAGCTGTTAAGTCAAACACAAATCTATCATAAGGCTTGTAACAGCATGTTATTTAGGCACATTTCAATGTTTCACTCTTTCATTATCCACCTACCCAAACCCTAATCAAAAGTTCTCATAAAAGTGAAGGAGTTTTCAGTTTTCCCATCTCAAGGTTCAGATAAATTTAGAGCAAGTGCTCTCTCATTTCTTGTAACTGGTCGTATGAGGAATGCCCATTAAGTGAGTAGAAATATCATTATTTAGATGGCTTTAGATACTAATACAGTTGTTTGCAAGGTCATTAATGCTGAATGACACACTGCTGTGTAATTGCACAGGATAGTTAAAGCAATAATATTTACAAAGCCTGTCAAATATTAGTACAAATGCACCTATTTTTACATGCCTTGCTGACTGGTGGGGTTTCCTTTAAGACCAACAACTACCTCTAAAAATAACAGTCAATAAGGTAAGTTGTTGTAAAGATCCCAGAACTGCAACACTGAATGAGCTGTACTCCTTGGTCTCTGAACCAAGAGAAACTAAACTCTTTCTTTGTAGGAGCAATGCTTTCAAGTCTCCAAGAAGAGTAAAGAGTCAGGTATTGCATATAGGAACAGCACAATAAAGAGCCGAATAGGTCAGCTATCAAGACAGCTACTTGCCTGATGTCCCAGCCAGATAGAGAGTGCCTGAGAAAAAAAGCCTGGGGGAACACACAGATGGATAGTGGATGAAGAACTAGGGCTATTCACCTCTACTACAATATCTGTATTATTCACACTTTGGACTGGTTTTAGAAATATTAAAACTGGGGCTTGCATTCTGTACCTGGTGATGCATGACCCAAACTTGTTAATAAGGGAATTGTGTGCTCCCCCATCTGACTATTCCTCCTTTAAAAAGAAACTGGAAATTATTTTGCACTTCTCTAGCTGGTTTCCATAAATGGGGCTGCTTTTGTTTGAACAGAAAGAGAAATGTGCTATAAACATATATAAATCTCAACGTTAAAAATGCTAACTAGATGCGTTAGAGCTAAATGGATAGCTATAGTGGCTAGAATGAAAGATATCTAAAGATAAACTACCATGTTGTCAGACAGTAAGTGTGAGTAAAGTAGTTGTGCAGGGGCAGGAAAGCAGAAAGACTCAAAAGTTACAACATTGACTTCTGTGCTTAATTTCAATTTTTTTTCTTCAATAGCTGGTTTCATGTACAGCCATCCCAGTTCATTCTACTGCATCCTGACTAGTTGGTCACAGGCTAACGAAACTTGAACAGGAAGAAGGTCAAAGCTATCATTACAGTGGTGACAACCAATCACAGTGAAAAAAAAAAAAGTTTTATTTATTATACTTAATATAAGAAACCTTTACTGTGGAGTATAATTGTACTGTCACTACACACCAGAGATTTTTAATCCCCAATCATTTCAACATATTTTACAGTTCATTACCTTTTCAGTTAGATATTGCAGGAAAGACTCTCCTGAGTCTATACAAGAGCCTTAAAAATTCTACTGTTTTTACTCTCATATTTCATCTATATGAAATCATGGATGATGAATTTCAGTGAATTAAAAAGCACATACTCTGCATGAGGTTAGTAAAGAATTAAAGAAGAAAAAAAAAACAATCAAAATAGTCAAAACATTTTGTCAAAGTTTTAAAAAGATCTAACATTTTGTTTGTGAAGCCATGAAATCATAAATATCTGTAAGTAAGATGTTTATAAGAACTTGAGTTTGGTACTGTGGCACATAGTATAGCATTGTCTTAGCTAAACAAGATGGACTGTGTATCTCTCCAATAATACACAGTGCTCTAACAAACAAATACCAAGTTATATTGCCTCTAGGAGGAGATTACCTCCTATGATTCTCATAAATTCTAATAAGTGTCACTGTGAAAAGGTAAGCTGTTGTATCACTGTGAATTTTATTCTGTAAAAATATATCACATATGGTCATTTTTCACATAATATAGCTCCCAAGCCTTATTCTGTATTGACTGAATATAATCTAGACTTCATAACAGAAAAAAATAACACTCTTAGCATTACGGAGGTTGTCTAGTTAACTAAATCACAATGTCAAAATACATTTTCTGGTTCTCCCTTTTGGTTTTGTTTTGTTTTTAAATTGGTAGAGTAGACCCTGAAATACTAATTCAGAAAAGTACTATACACATGGAGAGAGAACTGTTTTTCTCCAAGTTCTATCTGGGAATTCATTACAATCTTCACTTCAGCACAAATGGGCCACACAATAAATAAAGTGTTTTTTTTAAAAACTTTAAAAATCCAACACACCACCACAAACAGCAAGTAACCCTCTGACTTCTTTACACTAGATTTCACTAACATGTCAAGAAGTAAATCTTAACACATAACTGTTTTTCACAAGATCCTTCAAGTATATATTATTTATTTTTTGAAACAGCCTGTTTGCATTCTAATAAATTAAACGTACACTTCTTCAGTGTCGAAGGAGATGAAACAACACAGTTTGGGACACACGAAAACAATACTCTTCAAGAAAGGCAATGAACAACCAAAACAGAATTTGCAAGTTGTGCAATTAGCAAACACTGTAAAATTACTGTCATGTAAATCTTGAGTTTACCTGAACTGACCCTTACTCTATCAATCAATTTCCTTGACAAAAAGATACATGGAAAAAAAATTGAGACTCTAGTAGACACACGAAGAGAGTGTCTAGGTCTAGCAAAAAAGGGGGAATAAATTAAAAAATAAGCAACTCTCAATCTGAAATAGCAAATTAGGAAAACTATAGAAAAACAGAATTATGTAAATAGAAAAAAAATGTAATCAGCAATCATGAAATTTAATTATCTTCACTATTTTCCACCATATTTTCTTCAAGGCCAGTTAAAGCAAAATCACTGGAATTTATGCTGACACAAAGCAGATGCAACATACTAATAAATATGTCCTTCATTTTGAAGAATCATTCAGAAACCTTATTCTTGTAACAACCAGCCACTACAAAAAAAAAAGTACTTCAGGAAAATATGTCAGAACTGGCTTTCTGGGCAACCTTGAGATAACAGCATTTAAAAAAAATAAAATAAAATCTGCAGCAGAATCCTGACCTGTTAAAAATAATTTGCTATTTCCTTTGACAATGGAAGGGCTGGCGGTATTTTCCCAGTTTTGCCATGGATTCACTGCACCTGGATTTTACTTGCTGGCTGATCATTTACAATGGGAATCCACTCTTGAGAGGCAAGTCTTCGGGCTGATTTGAGCTAAGCTGAAAAGATAAACTGAGAAGAATTTTGGCTGTTGGAAGACTTGGCATAGATACAAGATCCAGAATAACAGTACTAGAAAACAGTCAAGGCCCATGAACCTCTCACAGCAGTTCAATTCAGTAATAATTTTCAGTGAAGGAATTGCATAGTTATGCTGAGGTAAATATGACACTGCTAGAGGAAGGTGAGCTCCCCAGCTGCAGTTTTACTCAGATTCATCAACTACAATGGAAGGCTTATCCACTTGAATCTGGTTGGCATAATACAAAACATCAACAACTAAACTGTCACTGCTGGTAAAATTCTGCTTAATCAGCAGGCAGGTGAGTCAGAAAGTAGCTTACGGTAAGGAGGCCTCCAGCTGTTGAATAAGACCAGCTAGAGCCTCTATTTACCTCCATCCATCTGGAGTTCACTCATCTAAAAGCTGGAAATCTTCACCCACTTAGCTATGAATGGAATGGCATATAAGACAAACAATTGGACATCCAATTACTACGTCTATCAAAGATATACTTTCTCCTGCAAAAATGAGGCTAGCTGAGACTGGCAAGAAATTTTCACCTTTTTTCACAGCATATGTAACACAGGTTCATGTGCTTGAACAATCATCTCAGAAACCAGAGCATCTGGTAGTGCAGGATGTCACAGAGTCCAATATACTTACACGGCCAAGGTTACAAGCAGAAGTTGAATTCTGCCATTCATTTCCACTTCTGTGCTTTAGAATTTAATGACTTTTAGAATTCTAGAACCCATTTATGCAAGTACATCAGTAGAACCTAGTAATTTAAATAACATTCTTAACATAGGAGAGGTTATGTGTCCATGATTTCCAAAATACAAGGTTCATTTAGAAGACTTTTTCATGAGTAAACTTTCCTATCAAAATCTTTTTTCTTCAATAGCCAGACAAGCTGTATGTTCTCTTTATAGAGAAAGAAGTATTATCAGGATGTGCAATTAACTACTGTATGCTAGGGGGCTCCATATATAAGAACAAAAGAACGATGAGAAATGTGCAAATTTCCAAAGGTACTGTCCTTCTTGAACCACAGAGGTATTTTCTCTTTATGCAGTTAAGGAAAATACATACTTGATACACATTTTCTGAAGCTACATTGGCAGAGAGATGAGTAAATATGGACTCAGCAATGAATATTTGGTAATATTTGGTTAATATATGTGAGCTTGAAAATCGCTTGACTAAAATAAAAAAAAAATTTAAAGAAATGCTTTAGTAAAAGAAAGCTATTGGTTAGTTTGCCACCTACTTTATCATCCCTTTTTTGCTTCTTCCTGTTGGTTCCCTTTCTTTACACTTTCACCTAACAGCACTAATTTCAGCCATCCTGCATTATAACAACAGGTGAAAAACTGCAGAGTTTACGTTCCAGTAAAAGCTGCTTTGTACAAACGTGCAATAAAAGCCAGATTTTTAAATATGAGAGGACTGAAAAATTATTTTAATTTTTTACAGAAAATCTTCAGATCTGTAGATAAATGCTAAAAACAGTCTTACTTAAAACTTTTAAATTATTTTCATGTTGAATCGATATGCGTGTCTAGAACCTTGTTTAAGAAAACTATTCACCATGCAAAGTTTTAAATGCACAGTATCAAAGAATATTTTTTGACATTTTGATTCATACATGCTTATAAAGCTCCAAGACAACATGGTTTAATTATAAAACATATTTCTACTGCCTTAGTCATGCCAATTAAATTTGATTGGATACTTTCTTTATTCAACAAGCCCCTTTCATGTCATTTTAATTTACTGTCAAAGCAGCCTGAATATTGGAAACTAAATTATTTACTACAGCCCATAAGCCAATAATGTTCCATTTGTCTCGTACAGAGGGAGACTAGACTAACAAGATTATTAAGGACATTACTTGTAATAGTGAATGTCCTTCACTTTATTTGAGCTTCATGCTGTGCTTTCAGAGATCATACTTCAAAAGAGCTCCATTTCATTCCATCACAGAACCTCTGATATAAATTATTCTTTGCTAGCTTTGTAATACTCTGATCATAGAGAAACTGGACCCAATCTTGTTGGGTAAAACCAGAGGCTTCTTTTCTAAGACAACTACATAGTTTATTTGTGTTGAACACCTTTGATGCACTCCCTTGTGCCAATAACATAAACCAGGCAGAAATCAGCTAAATTTATCATACAATGATAATATCTCAGAGATTTAACCCACAAGGGCTTTGGCTGTGTTTGCAATGATTTCAAACCAAATTCTGCAATCAAAATGCATGTGGTTAAAATCAATCTTGTAAGTTCTTAAAAACTGTGTAGAGAATGCAATAAATGTAATGCAGAACAGGCTTCAGGAAACCAACAGATCTTGTGTTTCACAAAAAGAGAGTTGAAAAATAGAATACAAATAATCCAAGATATAAGCCTGTCATACAGGCTGATAAACTGATAAAGGATGAGAAACACAAAGAAAGACTGAAAACGTAATCAGGTGGGGAAGTTAATTCTTGTCCTAACGTTAGATCTACTCTTTGCCTTTTTGTTATGACTCAAGTTCAGCAAGACTCTTAAACAGATTACTAACTCAAAGCAAATGAATAATCTTGTTTAAATCAATAGAACTGCTTACATGCCTAAAGTTAAGCACATGTTTAAGTCTTTTTCTTAATTGAGGAGATTTGTTATTTATGATACTGGAAAGTATTTCAAAGAATCAAAAAACGTCACAGAAGTAAACAGTTTTTGAAAGAATGACTAGGAAACCCTTCAACTTTAGAGAAAGACTGCTAGCATATGGGGGAAAACCTTCTTCAAGAACAGTGGAAGAAAGGTAGAATATACGGTAATTCCTCTATCCTCACATATATACAGAAGAAAAACATCCAACCTTGTGCAATGTACTTTATGTTGAATTTCGGATACCAGCATTAATGAGGAAGATATGTGGTTATTTAATACTAGCTCCTTTTCTTCTGCATAGAACACTCACTATCCCAAGTTAAGGAGATAAATCTGAAATAGTTAAAACAGAACTGAAAAAGGTAACAGGATATAACTTAGGGTCTGTACTGTAAGTCTCTCCTACTTAGTAGCACTTGTGAAAACTGGGATTACATTTGGTTTGCTATTTTCCTCCATTTTAATTATCTTCTGTTTTTACAATGTACCCTGAAAGCTTGCATGATACAATGTGATAGCTGTGAAAGAAGGAGATGACAAACATACAAGTCTCTTCACATCTGTCAGGAAAATGGTGGAATAGACAGATAGCTTAAAATCTTAAAAATCTTAGACCTTGGAAAGAAAATAGGGTCAAGTACAAATTTCTTCATTTAATCTACTAAGGACAGGCTTTCATCAGTATTTCTGTAGCCTGTTAGGCTACCTGTTCAGGACATGCACTAGTTAGAAGTTTTAAAATTATGATAAACAAAACAAAGTTCCTGTATATGCAGAAATAAAAAGTGAGAAAAGACAGCAGCAATGTCTTATTGACAAAAGCATCTTCTTATGATGGAGGAGGGCATAAGGTGATAATTTAGTGTTCCAGCACAGATTTACTGGATAATGGCCAAATATTTCAAAGCAAACACAGCTGTAATGTTTATGTTAAAAACAACAGGCTAGGACACAGTCAGTCAGACTTCCTGTATCCTTCAAGTACTGAAAATAAATTGTTTCTTTTCACACAATAAAGAGAGAGATTGCTAAAGTCTAACATGACAGAAACCTCTGAGAAAATCGTGTCCTCCTTATAGAAAGGATTTCTTATTTGCTTTTCTTGAGTGCCTCTCATAAACAATCCCATTCACTAGCATCACTTAATGATTTTAATGAAATCAGAACTGAAACTTAGAAACAATGCTCCTAACAATAATGCTACTGCTGGTAAAGCCAAAATCCACCAGAATGAATTTTTAGTTTTAGTTCTTAATATTTTCAAGAACATTTTTAGTCTTTTTTTCAAACCTCGATTGAGTCTGTGTATGTTATGCATATGAACAGTTCCAGTCTGCTCCTGACAATTGAGCAGAAGTTTGCCTTTAAATGGGAGACTTTAAAAAAGCGAGGATTGCAAAGTTTGGTTCTACAAAATAAGATAAAGCAAACAAACACTCTTTTTATTCTCTGTTTTAATACATGGCACCTCTATTTCAGATAATCTGCCTTAGTACAAATTTACTGGGACATACAAAATGAAAAATAACTCAGTGGCCCACATAAAAAAAATTAAGCCTTACTGTAATATTTATATATCGAAATGTATTTTATGACACTACTGCACTTAAGATACGTTTCCCTATGAAAATTGAAATAAAGATGTTCCTAAGACTTACAGTGTACTTACCAAAACACAGAAAATTTAATAGGATATAGAATTCTAAAAAAAAAATTTACAGAATTTATATTTTTCATTTTTAGATTCTATTATTAACAATTGTTAAATCTAGATATATTTCCACTACTTGAAAGTTAAAACACATATTCAAGCTTCATATTTTTTATTCACTTGACCTATATAGATGGATAAGACCCAACAAGAATTCCTTTCAAGGTTTTGAGAAAGTGCTACCTATCAGTTACTCACACAGGACAAATAAAAATATTTCTCATCTCAGTTAAAAAAAAAAAAACTAAAAGAAAAATTGGGAATTAAAAAAACACTCAACCAAACCCAACCATAAATTCAGAGGATAAATCCCATATGTCCATGTAATTTTGTATGACTCAACAGTACAGATTCTAAATGTTAAGCTGAGTCTTACAAGTGGTAATCTTTGTGTAGCTCCTGAATTGTCACCACATTGTCTTCATGTCACTAATACTTTCGTAGCTCATGAGCTGATCAATGTTTTAATCCTTTTTTTTAAATACATTTTTAAAGTAATGTGCTAAGAATGCCCAAGAGATTCTCATTTTCTGCAGGAAAAAGCATAAATGAAGTATTAAACAGAAGTCAAATTGGAAAATATATTGCGCTCCTATATAATGCACATTAAATTTGTCTATTAATACATGTAAGGACCATTTAAGTATTTTATGCATGTGTGTATCTAATTAAACACAGGTATGCATTAATGTACATGTAATATAGGCATGAACATAAAATATAAAAATACACTGTATTCAAAGTAGTCAATTAAGATTCATTCTAGCAGTTCTATAACTGGGAAAATACATGTGTAAAAAATTAACATGGTCCCCATACATATATATATGCTTACATGTATCCCCAGGATATATATAATAGGAATTGGAATGCAGCTGAGGGAATTTTGAAATCCAGCCTCCTATTTTTTATCCCATTTATTTCATATGGGCCTAGGTGATAGGACACACTTCCCTTTTTATATTCATGTAGGCTTTTGACAAACAACAAAGCAGAAGTAATTCAGTGGTAAATAAGTCCTAGTAAAGATATACAGAAAAATATTCAACAAGTAGTTTCATGTCAGTTTTCTCAATTTATGTTAAAGGTATATTTATATTAAAAGACAAAAAGGATGAATACTTCAACATTTCTGTATAAAAAATTATGTGCATAAACTAATGTGGGGTTTTTTTTCATGATTCAACTTTATACACCATGTTCTATTTTGCCTGAAACAGTGAAATAACTAGCATGTTGCCTCTCTGAAGCCGAAAGCAATTTCCTTTTCTAATTTTAGTTATGCAAAGCCTATGGGCATCATCAGCATTTAGTAATTAGTTTTATAATTACTGCTGTTTTGCTCACTGTCATTCAATTTTTCTTACAACATGGTCTGGGATTGAAACATCCCACATCCACAGCTGTGTAAATTGCCATCCATTTATAAGACAAAAAAAGTAACATTCAACATACATCATTATTCAGTCAAGAATGTGTTATTGGTACTTAGGTGATGCTTTGAGTACATAAGCTGCCCAGTGAAATAAAAAGAAATATATAATTGAAATACTTAGCAAATGGTACAGAAGACTGGAAAGTCTGGAAAAATATAAATTGGAAATAAACCGATTTCTGTTAAATAACATCTCAGCCTATTATTGATACGAATATCTGTTCTAAATATGAAAAAATGTATCTTTATTGTTTAAAGGAATATTCAGGTACTGAGCTGAAAAACAATCAAATTCAGATTTGCTGATACTGCAATTTGATCATTATTGTTACAAGAATTTGCAGTCTACTAACTACAGTCATCTAACCTAGAATTACGTATTGATATAGTGTCAATACATCTAAATGTGATACTACAAAATATTCCACATCCTTGACCAGTTAATTTTTTGAGTTCTAAAAATACATGGGTTTTGGCATGACGGCTTTGGGTAAACTCAACAATTTATCTTAATGATTTTATATCCCAGCAAAATTAGAGACTGACTAAAGAATTCTTACAATATTACTTTACAAACTTCATATTTCAAAATATTTAATTTTTTGAAATTTCTAATTTGAAATACAATCATAATTATGAGTTTTTAAAGGATAAATATGTAATGATCAAAGAAGAATGAAAAATCTGTATTCTCAGCTTAAAATAATTTCTTTAGTGAGCAAGAAATGCTTTCTTTTCTAGAATATGCCTGATTTAAAACTAATAACAATGAGAAGAAAATTCTCATGAGAGGTTCTGCCGGTGTCAGGCAGCTACCATGGATGCCAACCACTAGAACAGAGACATGATCTTAAGGGAACCATCTTCCCTCAGCAGTGGTGAGACCAGAGAGCACTGGTGCAAGTGCTCAGAACATGACATCAGCAATGGGACAATTCATGTTTGAACTTCCTCCTTCCTAAAAAAAAGCAGAATAATATAGTCCTTTTAATCTTATTCCCTATCATTTGCCAAGCTTAGCTAGGAGAAAACAGCTGCTAATAAAGCTGTTATACACCAAGGACAGGAGTGTGCTCACCCCAGTAAAGAGGTAGAGAAGATAGTCTGCAGCAGAGGAAATATCTAGGCAGATTGGTCTCAAGAAGCAGAAGTATCCTCTATTTTATGCAATACATATAAAAAGTCCTATATTTTTGTCTCAAATAGACATGGAGAAGAAAATCATTCTAAGTATTGTTTGCTCCTCTTCATACTAGAAAAAAATCTTGGTTTAGAATGCTTTTTAGTGAATATATAGCATTCAATATGACCTGAGTCAGAAAATTCATTGTTTTCTCAAAGAGTAAAATTTTAGACCCTTAAACAAAGCCTGAAAAACTGAAAACAAAGCTCTGCCCCCATTCATCTACAGAGTACAAGATGAAAATATCCTCAGAGTCACAACTCAGGCAATTGCAGTAGGGGTTTGCTTATTGCTCCTCCAGCCCTTACTAACTGTTCTTACTGCTGCTTACAGATTAAAAGTTACAGCCTACTCCACACCCATTCTTACTAAGAAGCTCTATAGACAACAAATTGCCTTTGTGGGCCTCTCAACCTTATTCCTACTACAGGAGGGTGATAAATTCCATTTACACAGGGTTTCCAACAAGGCCGTGCCATCAACACATCAGGGACTACATACACCACCACAGCCCACACAGCTCCTGCCTCAGCTTGACTCACTGTAGTCCAGCGGAACCAGAGTCTCACCAGAGTCTCTCTGAAGGCTACAAAATGGTAAGGGTATCTGTCCCTGGGCACGCAGGTCTGTCAGGAAATCTCTAATAAAAACAAGAAGCCTATCTTCAAAGGACTGATGCCTAGACATCATGCCAACTGGCTTTTCTGAATCTTTTTGTGTTTCTCCTTGTATGATGGCAGAACTCTTCCAAGCGACCAAGGGGTTGTTTGTTTGGTTTTTTTTCCTGTTGTTTTTAGAGTCCTGCTTTGGTTTTTGTTTTGTTTTGGTGGTTTTGGTTTTGTTTTTCTGGTTTGTTTTTTCGTTTTGGGGTTTTTTTTGGGGGGTACTGTTGGTTTTTTATTTTCTTAGTGTACGAAAACCTGCAAATATCATTGCCACCTCTGTTTCCCTTCATTCCTTAAACAGAAATACAGAGGAACCATATTGCATATAACTTTTGAACAGAAAAAATAACTTCTATTTTTGAATCTCTGAAAACATACAGCCAGTGGTGGATTATCTGGCTAAATGCAACTACAGTCAGTCTTTAGGAAAAACAAACAAACCCAACAAAAAAAAGTCAAACTCACCCCCAGAAATCCAAACACAAAATCTGTGAAATGCATTTATGCATTTAGGCCTCGTAAGTTTTGGGCTCAGTTACTGAAACACAGATCCACATGCAAAGCTTTTTCACCTCTGAAATATGTAACAACATTTTATTGCAATAATGCTGGAAACACACCTCAATAAAAGCAAATTATTTATACCATAAGAACTGAAGTATTTTGTGCATTGATGCACCATCCAAGCTAGATGAAAAGCATGTCATACGCCCTGCCTTTCACTTACTTCATTGATGTGCTACGCAGTATTTCAAAAAAAAAAAGTTCAAACTGTCTTCTTCATGTATTGCTCAGGACAACTATGACTAATCTACAGGAATATCATTTCAGAAAGATATTTTAGAAGCTGGAGCTGATTAACTGGAAACTATTTAGGTGCCTGTTTACACATGGGAATACAATTTGGTGCTGGAAAGCCAGAAGAGGGGATCTTCCTGCACTCCTCACAGGAAGAGCTGCTTTGGGAATTCTGCACTCATAAGTCAAAGGGCCTGAAAAAACCCTCCTCATTGGATCACATAAAACATTGCAATGGGGGAACAGAGGATTCACTATGGAAGAAACACTGCCTGACAGATGCAGCAGATAACATAAGTTATTAGCTGTAACACTGTCTTTTTTGCGAGCTTTTGAATACACTCTGCAATAACATGTGCAAAGATGTTTTTGAGATCTTCAAATTACAATTCTCATATAAATGCAAAGAAGTAATATTGCATATTCCAGAAACCTCTTCATTCATAAAATATTCCTGGCCATATGTCTGTAAACTAATAGCAATCAGCAAAATGGCATGAAACACAGCACAAAAAAGTGTGAAAAATAACACATGACATAGATCTGATACCTCTTCAGGGAGAAGTTTCAGAGGAAAACACTCCAATGCTAACAAAAGTCAGTGGCTATCAGAAATGTATTTCTTCTAATTTTGTCAGTACCTATTAATCCCAACTATGCTGACAGTCAAAGGTTAAAAAAGGGGAATAAATTAACGTTATTGTCAATCATCACATACAGAAGAATAATTAACTCAGTATGTTTATTTATCTACTTTTGCTACTTGATTAAATGAATGATTGATGACAGGTTCCTCGTTTTCCTTTTTTTGTCAGTATGAAAGATCAGTATAAAGCTAAACAGAGCCAATACATCAAAATTGTTAGAAGCATAAAATATACTACAGATGGATTCAGATGATTTCAACTTTCCTGTTACTTTACTGTAACTTACTGAAATACTTTTATATGTACACAAAATCTCCATTAATAGCAGAAATAGCCTGTAAACTAACTTACTTTTTTCGTCAATATTGTGTATTAATATTTAGGTTTCCCTTTTAAGAAAGAATATTTTAAAAGTTCAGTAGAGAAGTTGTGCAAATGAGTGCAATTATCCCATTTATCCTTGGATAACTCAAACAACAGTGTGTGCAAAGGGGCCAAAGCATTCTTAACTGCTAGCTAGCGTTATGAGTAAAATAAGCCTAGTAAATAGTTTTAGGGAAGAAATCAGGGCAAATATGGGTACAGTAAATTGAAAAATTATCATTTGGGTAATGTGAGATGAGGAAAGAAAGTAACACAGAGTCAATTGTTAATTCAACCTGCCCATAAGAGTACACCCTATCTCCTCCTGGTAGCCTACTGTCAGGCAAGGCAATGGTGAGTGGTATCACTTCAGATCCAGGGGTTTTCTTACGCACTTCACAAACAAGAGAAGCAAGACCTAAAGTTCTGATATCACTTCCATTAATGTAGCATAGAATTGAAATAATTTCCCCAAATTTTCCAGGGCAGATGAAATCTGAAGTCTTTGAAGTGAGCACTGAAGCACAGTTTCCCCTCAGCTGACCAAGGATTGCTGGCTGGGCTAGGAAAGTTCACCGAATGCAACTGCATTTTTTGAAAGTTAAAGGAATTGACCCAGAAGTTTGATGAGGCTGCCTTTGTATGGGGTTGAAAAGAAAGTAAAATATCTTTCTTCCAAAGCAATTCACACTAGTAAATGGCTGAGAGCTTGAAGCCTTTGTCTGTTACTTACAGAATTTACTGTTTGCTGAGAACACAAACTGAAGGAAGTCACCAGCAAAATCTGCAGCTCTGTTTACACTTTTGAAGAAACTACCTGACTCTGAAGAAGCCACTTTTTCTTAAAGACAAGGCTCATGTCTTTTCGCAACTTGGAAATACTAGGTACAGCTGAACTCAAATGATACAGATGGTCTGCGTCCACTTAACTCTAATTTTGAACCAAGGGAAGTCTGGATTCAAAAGGAGTTATTTTCTTCCTATTTCATACAAATTCTGGCTGCAGATAATACGCTGTCTTAGAAAGTGAGTCCATTTTCCTTTCAGAGCCCTAACTTCTGTGCACCACAGTACTAAGATTGTGATTGTGTGCATGTGTGGAGGTGACTTTGAGGCACGTCCAAGTGGAAGTGAACCTTTTGGGCATGCCTAGTAATGATCTCCTGAGCTTATTTAGTTTGACTGTGCCGTGGTTTCTCTTGTACAGATATGAAATTGATATCCGACATGCCAATGCAAGTTGTCTGAGTAAGACAGGTATCAGACTGGAAGGTGGCATAAGGAACTATTCAGGCAATCCTCAACAGTTGTTTGTTTCCAGAAATGTTCTGGATTCTGCAGGAAAACCAACATTCCACTTGCACCTATCCTGGCCCACTCAATAATCCTAACTGTGAAAGCCACTTTCCCCAGAAGGTTACTTCCCCAATCTCACTTTGTGGTGCTAGGTCTCTAATTAAATATATGCCCCTGGGATAAACCACAGAACATCACACTAGAATAGATACTGAAACTTTTACTTTAGGCTCTTATGCCACTGTTACTGAAATATTGTGTTTAGCTGTGATTTCCTCCATTCTGAAAATATGTTAGAAAATTGGATAGGACTCATGTAAGAGCTGCAAGAATGATTAGACTTCTGAAAATCATTCCCTACAGTGAAAGACTAAGAAAGCTCAATTTATTTAGTTACTGAAAAGAAGGTTAAGAGGATCACAATACCTACATGTGGAAGAGATTTCTGACAGTAGGCAGCTCATTAATCTAGTGAAAAAGGCATAACAAGATCCAGTGTTTGGAAGCTGAAGCTGAAATAAGACTACAAATGATGCACCCTTTTTTCACAGTGACAGTAATTAACCGTTGGAACAATCTGCCCAGGGACGTAGTTGATTCTTTATCATTTAAATACTTTACATCAACATTAAATACTTTCCAAAGAGATAAACCTGTATCTCAAAACAGATGCAGAAAATACTCGATAAGGCTCTCTGTCTGGGGTCTGCAAGAAGTCAGACTGCATGCTTATCACAGCTGCTCAACACAGTACTTCAACAAAACAGTTTTGCAAGTGCTCTGCACTTTAAAGACCAATAACTTCATGACCATCGTATCGATCCTTTGTGTGCAGTTCAGTTCAGACTGAACAGAGTCTGTTGCCAAAATTCATCTTCCTGTTTGGCAGGTGAAATGAGAACCCTTTCAGGACATATATGGGCATCTTCAAAGATCATCCCATGCCATGTTCCCTGTCTGGCATCATCACTGCTGGAGACCAAATTACATCAAAATGCCAGTAAGCACACACTGGAAAGCTGTTTGAGCACTTGGATTGCCTGATGCTTCTGTCAAGGAACATCTGTTGGGCTGACTCCAAGGTAATGATGGGTGAGTCAATATGTAGACCTTGTAAAATGTTGGAGCTTTTAGTCTAAAGGCCACCAAATGGCCTCTCAACATAGCTGTCTGTACGGAGAATATAGTTCCTTTATATTTAATGAGGTCGATGGAGAATCAACAGCATCCATGGGGCTGTTGAAGAAATCAACAAAAGCAAAATGTCTGATGAGGTTAGGTGAGACTTTAATTTTCCTCTTAGCTCCTTAGCAATACTTGTGAAAGAAAACTTGTCCCTTAAGTCTTTAGGATAGGATGCTGGAGTAAAAGAATAACAGAATAAAAAAGAGCACAGAGACAGAAACTGCAGAGAGCAGGACAAGAACAGTATCGGTGTTGCACAAAAATAAGGAGAAACAGCCTGACATATAAGGGTAAAGAGAAAACAGTGTATTAAAGCATTAAATAAACAACAAAAATATTTATCTTCAGAAGAAAATTAGACACCACATTTCTTCATCTCTAGGAAGGGACAGAAGAAACATTTAAAATGCAACCAAAAATAAATACTATGCCTTCAGAATGTGGTACAAGGCTGGAAGCCCATAGAAATCAGACGTGGACTTGCCACACATTTGCTACAGGCTTCTGTATGCTATCTCAGAATACCTAGTTACTCTGTTTTTTCTTGTGACACATACTTAAAATACTGGCAAAGCACTATGGAATGTTTAAAAAATACTGAAGGGACTTCATATAAGATCTACCTAATTAAGACCATATATATTATATATAATAATTATAATAATAATTCTTATAATTATATTATATATAGTATATTATTCTGTAACACAGAGATTTAATATAAAATGAACTAGCAATATTCCTCCTACCTGACTGCTTCATTATCCACCCTGAGTATAAATTTTAATGTTATTCTGAAAACTATCTCCTCACAGACATGGGTTAAATTTCCTAATGAAAAGCTCATTAAATACAGTATTCTTGCACAGGACATGAATATAGCGTTATTGCTTAAGAACTGGACTCTTAGTCCTGGGCCATAGGAAAAGGGCTCTATTCCCTGGTCTGCCACACACTTCCCATGTGATATTGAACAAGTCACTTGTCTGGCTTTGCAAATGTGCTCAGCAGCTGCTTCTTATGATCAGATTACCAAAGTGATGAAATCTTTTGTAAATCTGGCTATTTATTTTGTTGCTGAATAGGATCAGAGATCCTTTGAAATCTGGCCCCAGTTGGAATGCTGCGTTCTTTTGAAAAGCTAGCCCTAAATCTGTATATGGCTCAATTTCTCTATTAGAATTATCAGCACTGTTACTGCTTCATCAAGAGGATGAGAAACAGCTAGCATACACAGCAGTTCAAATTTGAAAGGGGATATATAAATGTAGAGTTGTTCTGACAGTTGTAGAAACATCTATGTACTTAAAAAAGCAAACAGAAAAACAAATCCTGATTTTTCCTAAACCTTTGCAGAACTGTGGCTTTCTATAAAATCTGAAGTGAGGTAATGTTGACAATGTTATTCTCCTTGCTATAGGTAGTGTTTGGGAAAAAGCCAGCAAAAAATATTTTTCCCTCTTCCTTTTATGATTATGAATATGCACTTAATGACTTTCCAGATGATGAAATGAGACACGGTATTTTGTACTTGCATGTGGTACCACCCCATGCAAAGCAAAGCAAAAACAATTTTTATATGATACAAGTAGAACACAAAGTGACAACACACACGTTTGTGCAGATGCACTCAGCTAACTTTGTAAGAATTAGAGCGACTGACGTGTTCACGCACTGAAATTAAGGTAAGCATTCAATAACAGCTCCATTTATGAGGAAGACTGTGGAACAACTGGAGTTAAGTAGTATATTAGGGATTTGCCTGCCTTTCCTTCCTTAGGAACAGAAATCACAGTATGACTAAAACCTTTGAAAGTAAAAATAAGAATATTCTCCTTGGTTTAAAAGCTAGTAAATAAACAGAAAAGATGTTTCTTAAGGGAGCTCAATATTTTCCAACAACACCTAAGTCCCCAACTGGGTGGAGATTCTTTTTTTGCTCACAATCTCAGATAGATACAGAGGCTTACATGTTCTCTAAATTGTAAGCTCTCTATGAAGGGTGTTCTTTAATTACAGACAGCTAATGAAAACAGTTTTTACTGATCTCTCTAATGTCCTGGGAAAGTCTTTACTATGGATTCATTGTATTCTACTTTATATCCCTGATTGAAATGGGAGACCACAAGAGCATAGGGATTTGGTGGAAACTCGATTTCCTTCCTCTGGCTTCAAAGAGAACAGTTGCAGAAATTAAGCCGCATTGATATTGTGGTCAAACTTTGGTCAGACTGTGGTTATACTTGCATATTATATGATATAAAATCACTGCACTTTGGTTTTTAAAATTGCTGGGTCTACCTTCAGTATTTAAATCTTGCTTTGTTGACCACAGGTATCTAATATTAATATTACATGAAAATAAGAATTATTATTAAATCCATATACTTCAAACTTCACTTCCAGACACATGACTGTTATTTACTCCAAATATTGAGATAGTCACTTCGGATAATACTAATAAAAATATAATTGCAAATATATGAGATGGGAAACATTGATTCACTTTTTCCATTAAAAAAAAAAAAAGCTTGTTTATGTGTTTTCTTTCACTTCAGACAAAATATTTTCTCATTTTTTACTTGTAATATTGAGTGATGCAATTCTTGGTGAAACAAACATTATAAAAGCCCACTCATTTACCCTGCTTTTTTCCCCTCAGGTCTGCATACCAATAAGGACATAGCTCCCTGTCTGGGTTTTTTTGCTTGGTTAGTTTTCTAAGGTCTCTGTTACATTCATTACCAGTTGGTTAATCTATCTCTTCAGCTCTTCATACAGATGTATTTAATATATCCACAACAGACTCAACATGGTCTAAAAGAAGCAGCTGAAGATATAGGGTAGAAGTTCAGATGATCCAGAAATCCACTGAACTGCATTAACAGAAGAAACAAAGGCTAAACTCTATGAAATTAGTAGCACTTTGAGTATGTTTTCACATTCTCTGCTCAGCTGAGGAGACTAAGGTATGACAGATACACTGAAACTGTTAAATTCAACCACATGATCCAGTTCCTCAATTGCTGTCATTTGCTTTACTGAGGCTCTGCCCAAAACATTCTTCATAACAAAGACACTTTTCTTCTGTTCAGAAAAGGACAAATAAAAAGACAAACAAAAGTTCTATCAGATATTGCAATCTACAGAGAGCAACAGCCTTTTCTCATTTTACATATCAAAAACTACAGCAGTGATTACTTTTTGTCTGTTTCTGATTACTAAAAGCAAAAAGCAGAACAAGCAGTGATGGCATACCAGGTTTATTGCACATCTGTAATTGGCTAACCCCATCATGTGCATTGTTTGAAAAAGTTATGTAGACTGCACATATAATTTAACATATTCATGCTTCTAAAAAAGACCACCTGGAGCTAACCCATGCAACATAAAACATGAATGCAAAAATCATATGGAAACATTTTATTAAGATCTTTGGAAAAGTGGACTGTTGTGGCACTGACTTTTACATAGATATTTCTACTGGATGAAAATCTGTACCACTATATAATGATGAGAAATATACTTGGTTTTAATTGAAAGTTTTTCCTGACTTATTTTACCATCACTGCCAAGGCTGGAGTCAGTGCAACTGTGGATACTATTCTCCTCCTGACATATTTAGTTCTGTAAGTCTAAAGCGAATACTTTTACCAAAAGCCACTCAGCCAATACTCAGCCAATGTTCCCAACCGTGAATTATAATGACATCAACCACCATCTTTCAGACAGAATTAGGCAGGTATGTTCTCAACTCAAGAGTTAATTTTAAATGACACAATGAGGCTTACTGTGCACAAAAAGACTTGCACACTGAAAGTAGGAAAAATTAAGTGAAAAGTTAAAAAGGTTTTTTGGGTTTCTTTTAAATATTAATACTCTTCACCATGTTGTTTTCATTACAAGACTGCATTGAGAATGTGAACACGTACAGAAAAAATACAGAACCACAAAAAGGAGAGTCAGTGCTGGAAGGTGACTACAAGAGGAAGACATCATCCATATTCCGTGTTTGAGCTAAGGACTCAAAGAAAAAATAAAAATTGGATAAGAAAAATAAACTGTATTAAAAGGACATAATGAAAATGCATAAATGACCAAGTCAGTGCAACAGCACAAGAAGAGAAAAAAGGAAGATGAATTGCAGAGTAATAGAATGGAAATACAGTATGGCTGGAAGTGAGAGAAAAGACATTGAAGTCATCAGTTCTATTTTCTTGCTCTTAAAGACACTTAGTTTGGTTGTTTTCCTATTTAATTGTTAAGTAGTAAGGTGGAGTTCTAGCAGTAAACAACTCTTCCAGGGGCTGACATCTGATTGACAACATTTCAGAAAGAGTATTAATTTGTTACCAGCAGTAAATGTTTTGTGTCTCCACAAAAGTGATGGATAGAACTTATTACAATACAAATAAAGCACATAAGAAACTAAATCATTCTATCAATTCCCACTAGCAGAACTGTAAGGATCAGGTAGGTTCTTTTTATGCCTTTGTTCATGCAAAGACAGAGAGCTTGAAATGCTTTTTCCATCATTCCTGTTCTTCACCCCAAGGAAAAAAAAACAAAACCTTTCAAAGCCTTTTAACAACATTAACTACAAAGCAACAACCAGTAGCCTGGGGCTGAGGACAGCAAAGATGATAATAATAATATCAGTAATAATATTAATAATTTCAACTTGATTATATTTAAATAAATTTTAGGAGGTTTGATTTACTAAAACGCACAGAGTAGAATTTGCAAGTTTTAAATCTGTACTGTTGCCATGTTTAGTCCCAGTTCACTAATGGTCATGCCCAGACTGGTTTCTGCAAAAGCAACAGGGAACTCATTTCTTGATAGTAACTTTCATTTGTATCTGCTTTCCAAGATCAATCAGTTATACAGTTAACGTGTTTAGCCTGGTTCTGACAATACAAAGTTCTTCCAGTATTTTAAAACCATAATTCTTACACACTAGAAAGTCAAATGACTCACAAATACTTTGGTATACAATGCATATCCTAGTCAACTGGACTTGCAATGTCAGAGAATTAAGCTAGGTTTGGTTTATAAGAATTACTTTCCATTTATCCATGTTTGTTGAAAAAATATATCATCTTACTTTTATCCCTTTAGTGGAGGGATTTTTCCAGTATTTTGCCTACAAGTGCTTTGAGGGTAAAACAGGTCAATACTGCAAACTTTGCAACTGCAAAGAGTAGATGGTGCTAAAAATTGTATCAGCCTAATATCAGAGGTATCCTGATCCTTTTTTGAAGACAGACAATTTATTCAACAGTTCTGGAATATCTGAGAAACACTGCAAACTGAGATTCAGAATGATGATGCCCAAGAGTTTCAGAGTCTCTTGCTTGTACTATGGCAGGTAAGTTATCAAAGCAATACAGAACTGTGGCAACCCCAGCGGGGTAATGCCAGTGGATATTACTAACATGTCAGGGGTTTCCCTGCTCTGTTGGGAAGATCTGCTTTTTTCAGCACATCTAAGAATTATACACTTTTGATTTTCAAGTACTTTTAAAGTTTGTTTCAGACACTAAAAAAAGATTTCTCATTTCCCCAAGGAGACAGAGACAGAGATAGCATTCATCATGTATGGGTATGACTCAAACACATAGCAAGCAGATCTTGAAGCCTCACACTTGGGACTCAGGCATTTGGTTTCCAGCAGCAGAATGCTTTTGCAGGAGGAGCTTAAAGGAGAATGAAGGAGGAACAAATAAGATGACAAAACCCACAAGAAGGTATAATAAATCCATTTAGATCAAGAAGGTATGATATAGAATCATACAATCATACAACCATTTATGTTGGAAAAGACCTTTAAGATCGAGTCCCAGCTGTAAACCTAAACCTAACACTGCCAAGTCCACCAAACTATGAACTCCCAACAGACAAATTCTCCCCAAATGTTTGTACTGTGGATGACTGTGATTACATATGCTCCCAGAACACTGCCGTTGAACTATAAAGACCCTTAGAATGTATTCTAACCAGGAAAGCAATTAAGAAACCTCTATCAAGCTCTCCTGCCTTTGCTGCACCAGTAGAGGTTTTACTATACATTACTGCTAATGAGCCTATACCATTGCAGAATCCTTCCCATTTCTTATATGCGTAAACCTATTCTTTCTTTAGTTGTCCTAATCCTGCTAGATTTTTCTTTAATGCCTCTAACTTGCCTTTTCACCTTCTGTACCTCAGAAATTCCAGTTGTTCTGAACTGCTATATATTTCCCTTTTATTCCCAAAGTTTTACATAAATACATATTTTTTAAAAATTATTGATTTCACTTTCATTCTGGAAAAGAACACAGTTTTACAATTTTCAGGTGCATTGGAAATCAGCATTTCACAATTTTTCTTTAAGCACTCTAGTCAACTTTTATTCTAATTTTTCCATCAAAATATTTCCTCACAATCAATTTCAGATGTAAGATTCACCATTAGGCAATTAGTCCCTCAAAAGCACTGAGTATATTGGTAGGCACCCTCCTCCATTTAGAGATTGAAAGCAATCAGGTCATGATCACTTGTCACTAGGCAACCACCAACTCCAAGTCCAGTATTCAATTCATCTTATCTATCACAATGAGATTCAAACAGAGCTACCTCATTTTGGGTTCCATATATTTCATACTAGAAAACCATCAATAATTCTCACAAAGAACATTAATGTTTTACCACTGACTGTCTGAAATTTCCATTCTCATTTCCCACATTCAAATAACACCTAATCATCTTTTTCTCTAACCTATGTGATAGCTTGATGAGTGAGTTACCTGCTCCTACAGTGCACTGCCTCTATGGCCACATAAACAGGTTTATAATGGATAGACATTATGTTTGCAATCAGTGTTTGATACTGGTACACAGTCAGAGCACTTTATAGTGGCCTACACATAAACAGGAATCAGATTCTCCTAAGAAAAATGCCTGCAAGATAGGGAGAAATAAATTACAGAATTCTCAAGAGCACCACACCAAGTGAGATGGCGAGATTCAGAGACCCTTTTCATAGCAAGCAATACTGCCAACTGAGCTGCATTACACTGTTTTCTTTTGATTGACCTTTTCATGTCTAACAGTGAAAACTAATGTCTTAGACCACAAACACTGAGGAAGAAAATAATAAGCATTTCTTTGCCCCTGTAGATTGTTTTCCCAAGACAGAATTGTGTGGTAGATCGCTAGAGAAGGTTGGTCTTAGCAGAAGGCTTGAGTGATTTTGTTGGGAAACGTTTGTACTACCTTGCATCTCCTGCCCAGAAGACAACATTCAGTTTAGAATATAAAAGGCTAACAACAGGTAATGTTATGTAAAGGGTTTTCACAATGAGATAATTTAGAGAAGAACCATTTATCTCTTAAAAATGCATACATATCCAGCATAAAAATTATTAGAAAAAGGTATTTAAATTAATGAAAGTAATTCCACTTGACATTTTGGATAACAATCACCGTGCTTTCCAATTATCATTATTGCTCATTTTCCTTTCCAGAGAATTCAAAGTGCTGGACTTAATTTATCAACCTCAAGTTCCATAGTAGGATAAGACATTAAGCCTGTTTTCAACCTATACTTACATACTTTATTTATGTTAAGAATGGATCCTTTGAAAAACATGCCAGCTTTAAGGAAACAGGTATAATTTTGTTTTAATGTGTATTTTTTCTTCTTGTGATTATCAAAACTTTTTTTTATTTGTTTTTTTATTTCATTACCAAGGCAGAATTGAAGTAACATTGAATGTGTAATTACAAGCAACACATCAGTCATATTTAGTTGAATATGACTAAACAATTTGAACAATTTGGATAAGAAATATTACCATCCACCTCAAACACTTCTGACAGCATCAAATTTCTTTTCATATGGATATATTAACTCCAGAATACAGATTTGCAAAACTACCTAACTGCAGAACAAGCAACACTAAAAGCAGAGATGGCTAAACTAAAGTGACATTCTTCACACAACCTACCCATCAGCCAGTACTATTTATTGATGTCCTTTTCACTCTTCAGCTAGAATCTCTCATTCACTTCTTCTCTTACAGCAGAAGTAAGATTATTTTACTTATGTAATGTAAAATGTAACAATTTGGCTTAAAAAAAAAAAAAAAAAGGAAAAAAGCTCATGATAAACTCACTTATAACTCGAGATTGTGGATAATCCTACAATTACTTTTTTTCATTCAAAGAAAAAACCATGCCCAAAGTTGCTTTATGTACTCTAGTTTCCATATGTCATGCCATTCGGCAAAGACCACCCAAAAAGGAAATACATGGTGTGACTTTACATAAGCCAAACCCATTGAACACACCAAAGACCATCATGGTGCCACACACTCCTCTTCCTTCCTCTCTTCACTTGAAAAAAAGGAAGAAAACATCGCTTGGCAAAAACATCTACAATGTAGTGGGAAAAGAACATAAAGAGATCACTGAACACTTTCAGCAACAACTTGCGCTAAAGAACATAAAGAAATTTGGAGTCAGTCATTGGAAGACAATACTCCAAAATATGAAGGTTCTTATAAGAGTTTGATGAAACGACTACAGGGCCTGGCATGAATCAGGCAATCAGAATGCACAGGAGGACTCAAGTACCTTGCTATGTGAAGCACTGCTTAGTGTCTGAACGCACAGTATATACTACAAAAATACTACCATTCCCAGACCAGAAGTTTCAGAAAACTCACTTTTGAGTGCAAAAAAATTGATCAGCAGCTCATTTACTACTCTTCTCCAAACATACCCCTTAAATACTGGGAGTCAAAGACTTTTGGAGGAATGGAAACAGCAGAGAATAGTACTGTTATTCATGACAAATTTTATGTAGCATGCAAAGAATAGTAATTTTATTCCTACTGAGTATAAATAACTTTTTGACTATTTTCTCCCACATGAAAATCATGTCCTGGTCTTTAAGAACTGTAATCTTTAAACTCATCTGCTATAAGTTGTGGGTGTATTTGTTTACAAGGACTAATGCTTCCTGTGTACAGACAGCCTTAGACAATACACCAAAAAATTTGACTGACATCTGCTGTATTAGAAATGGAAAATTTATCCATTTTTTAGCAAATGTCAAATCATTGGCTATTGCTTTAAAGATTAATAAAAGATATAATGGTTTCTAGATAGTCTCTAAATAAAGATTACTATGAATGGAGAAATGATTTACCAATAGTCTCTGCAATAAGATTTCTTTAAAGGTTACAATCATCAGTTATTTAACTGAAACACTGCTGAGAATGCCTGGTCATTTCTTGAATAATGCATACTGTTCATTGTAGATTTGATCTGTATTATAACAATACAGATATTTCTAAAATAAAGGAGAAAGCTATCTGTTACTTTCCAATTGCTCAAGATATTTCCATCAAGTAATTGACTTTGAAAATGTTATATAGACTTACCTGAATGTTCATTTGCAAGAACAACTTGTAGTGATCATTACATAATACGCATAAGAAAATAAACTCATCAGCCTTTAGAGACTTTAAAGAAAAGCTGTGATAAATACAGGGCAGAGTAAAGGACCTTCCCTTTAAAGTTACTAAAATGCTGTATAATACTGGGGGAGAGATTTAAAACCAAGCTTTGAAATTTAATTATTACATAAGCAGACCAGCACATCTAGGGGAAGAGAGAGGAAAAAAAAAAAAAAAAAGTAGTTGCCTACACAACCTAAGTACCTATCACATAATTTTCAAAATACCTTTAAGTCGATTCAGGAGATTGCTTGGGCACATACAAATATAATGTCTAGTGTTTTACTGTAGGATTATAAACCATACTTCACGTGAAGCTGCAAGCTATTTATGTGAGCTTGTTTATCCGTGTGAACTTCTTCAAGGGCAGCTAAAAAGCAACTTTAATAAATGAAAAGGAATTTCTTTTGAAGTAATTTCATGAATGTTTGATCAGAATGTGTTAACAAGTTTCTATGTAAGGAGATCTAGTGAAGCAATAAAATATACCTGTACTATTCAGTTAAACCTGCTTATGGGGAATTCTTATACAATGAAACACTGTTTCGTCAAGCATTATTTTGATATACTGACACATAAATAATACAATCCTACTTAGTATAAAGCTAAGTACTCAAATGGGGGGAAAAAAAGAGAAAGGAAAAAAGAAAAAGCAAAAATCCTTCCCCAGCTCCTCCATGCCCCTTATGCCTGTAGGAGTAGGAACTATATCACCAGATGGGTGGAGGAGCAGGAATGCTACATCAATTAGGGTGAAAAGACATTAAATGTTTATCTATCTTTTTTATAGGAAGAAACATGTTAATCTAGGCAAGACTATTTATGTTGTTTAAGAACACAGCTTTGTTCTCCCTTAAAACTCTTTTCTTCATTAGAATCTTTACAGAAAAAGGAAGCTTCAGCATTCAGGTATATATTCCGCAAGAGGATAATGAAAAACAGATCACAGATACTCCGAAACCATACACAGAGACCTGCAGAGATCAGACTTCCCAAAATACAGGACAGCTTTTAGAAGCACTGTATGTCTGTTAACTACAGGAACTGGGGGAAGAATTATTTATTTTAACAGACAGATCACAGATCGTACAGCAGAGTCCACTTTACATCCACCTTGAAAAACTGGTTAATTGTCTGAGAATAAACTCTCATCCTGAAAAAAATGGGAAACATTTGCATATTATATCAGAAGCATGATAAACCATGCTATACTCATGCTCTGGATGATGTAATTATTACCTTTTTTTTTTTTTCCTCCAGGAAAATTATATATGATGTGGCAGATAATATAAATGAAATATATGAAATGACTCAAATATATCCAGCTACTAAATCATCAGCCCGAAAGTCCCTTGGTTTTTATCTTCCATGTCTATCTCCATCCACTGAAAATTATAACTAATATTGTTTCCTTATATGGAAGAGCAAGTAAAAGCCCTTTGCAAGATCAATACCAGCAACAATTCATTGGCAGTTGTGGGATGATAAGATTCTATTATCCCCCTCCTCCCTCCACCCTTAAAGGTGGCTTTTTCTTTTGCCTCATGCTACATTCAATCTATTTAGTTTAGCATAGATTAAGAGCTTAAGATTCATAACATGTGGAAAAAAAAATATGAAGAGCTAAATTCTCATATGCCTTTTCCAAAAATAAGTTTCCTCTAAACTATGAGATGAGATGAGATCAGTAGCTAAAATAAGACAGGGTAGTTTTTCAGTGCTGTCAAAGCAAGGACAACCACAATTCCCAGGTTTTGGTAGCTTTCAGTTGTGTTATTGAACTTCCTCCCTAATTTAAAATACTTATCAGACAGCAGGATCACGCTCATCTGTATAAGTAGAATAAGTAAAAAATTACGAAAAACCATCCAGTTTAGACGAGCCTTTGAAAACACTATTTAAGACCATTATTTTAGGATTATTTAGTCTCTGAAATAACTGATTCCTCTACTGCTTGACTTTTGTGGCAACTCATGTCTAAAACATTGATTTTACTGCCCAACTGCTTGTTTGAGCAAGAAAAGAGTGTTTAATATTGAAAACAGTCTATTTTGGCTGAAATGTTGATAGACGCCTACTGGCTCAGAAGTCAAAACAATTTCCATACATGTTACAAAAGGATAAATGAAATTCTACTCTTTAACCTGAAGATTTAAATATCTGGATGTGCTGCTCTCCAACTTCAGAAATACATGATTCTACCTTTAAGGTTTAGCCACAGAATGAAGAGACTGCGTCTTTATTAATAAAGAATAATGCCATGCTCCTCTCAAGCTCATGCTTATATAAGATCCTAAACAATGCAATGCAATAATTGCTAAACAGATTTAAACAATTTACTGTCACCCAGCTTACAGCTGTAATAGTTACAGCAATTGGATCGTTGTTAAATAAAAAAAATAAAAAAGAGGTTTATTTCACCTTCACATGGTGTCTTTCTCATGCAGACCTCAGATTTCCACATTTGTATCCCTTTAAAGGATTTGATATGCAGGGAAAGAAGAAAGGATGATGGTAAAAATTTCACTTTAGAGGTTACTAAAGGCTGCCATATTCAATACTATACAACACATTTACTCCATACCTTTTACTGATGTATTAGGTGGAGGTCCTTCCATTCTCAAGTTCCATGGAGGATCACCTTGATTAGCAAAGTCCCGCATCTTCAGATAGCTAATTGTAAGTCGGATGATGGATGCCTTGTCAAGCTGGCTGGTAATGGCTGCAGGCAGTGGCAACAACTTTGCCAACTCATAGAATTCAAAATTCTCTTTTCCTCGGCGAGAGCGAGCAGCATCTCTGGACTTTTCCTTCCTCAGAGCTTGTAAACTGAAAGAAAATAAACACAGCAGGACATTCATCAATATTAGCATTCTGTCACATTTAACCTGTTTGCTTTTTCACTGATGGTCTTCTATGTAAATTAGAACATTTTCAAAATGTTGTTGTGTATGGATGTGCAGACTTCAGGATCTATTTAATGGTACTCCAGTCTTTGAATGATTAAAACTGATAATATTTGAGCTTCAGTGGTAGCCAACATATTAAGTAACTACTCCTAACTCATTTCAGCCACTTTCTGCTTAGCCTGCCCTTCCTTTTTCTGCTGCAAGTTGAAAGAAAAGACTCCCAAGAATGGTGTTTACCTGTGGAGTTTATCTGTATAAATGCCATCACTTCTCCTAACCCACTTTTGCCTGAATTTATGCCAAATTATGACTCTTAGGAAAAGGAAGTTAGAAGCAGATCACTGAAGTGTGTGCCACCTCTGACAGGGGTTGCAGTGCAGCCAAGCTGACCAAAGACATCTGAGCCACAGAAGTTTAAGTGTGGCATAATAACTTCTTGGGTTTGATGAAGCTGGTCTTTATGAGCTGTCCAGCCGCCCTTGCTTTGGGAACAGCAACCTTTGTCAGAGGGGTGAGCAAGCAGTAAATACTATTATGTGCTTCACATTTCTGATTGTAACTCACTAATAAATACATGTCAGACTGACAACTTTTTGGTCAGAAAGGACCTTCTGCTTTACACTGAGTAGGTGGAAACGCAAAGATGTTCGTTTAGTCCTGTTGCATCACTGCATTACTTGCTGCAACCCATAAGCAACACCTAAAGGTAACTCTGATTTTACTCCTGAGCTATTAGTTCACTTGGTGTAAAACTGCTGAGAATGCCACTGGAGTCTTCTCCTGGTCTTTCTCTAAAATTGAAATGAAACTCAGGTTTCAGTTGGTTTCAACATATAATAATACAGCTTTGCAAGGGAAAAGGAATTAACTTTTTTTGCGTGGTTTGGGGCAGAAATGTACAGTAAGTACACTTCCCAAAAGATTAGGAGTCGATGTGTAGATAATACCAAGAGTAGATATTGCATCTTTGTTTCAACGAGAGGTTTAAACTTTTTTATTTATTTATTTATTTTTTTGATCGAGTTAGAGCAGAGTGTTCACCTCAGGATATGATAAGCTTGCCCATACCTCTGCCTTGGTACATAGAGGCTCGTGATGATGCTGGGGTTGGTGTCTGCCAATCACTGTGTAAGGTGAGTAGAAACTGTTCTCGTCCCTCATGAAGACTCTTATCTTTCCTTTGCTTTGTTTATTTATTTATTTAATGAATCTACAACCACAATTCCATTAACTACTAATTGGCTTACAAAAGAGCTAGAATTCAAACAGCGTATAATGGAACAGCAAATACTTCTCTCAAGCTTCTACAGCTCTTCCTGAAACCCTGGATTTTATCAGCAAAATAATCATAATGGACAGATCTACAAAAGCTGTCTGGCATATGAAGTAATCAGTAGCATTTAGGCACACAAATATAGTACCATGATTCCGAGACCCCTATTTACGTATCTTTCTAATTTGGAAATAATATAAAGGTTTCCTTATTTTAGTATTCTCAACTGCTTGCATTTTCATGGCTGTCTCTGCCACCTTAGACTTGACAGGGCATATCAGCTGGGCTCTTAAAACACACACGAAATCCCTCCATCACACTTCCCTAAGAATGCTTAACAAATTATATTCCCTACATAATTCCACAATAATAGAAATTATATTTTAAAAAGCCTGGCTAAGAAATAGGGATGGTGAGATAAAGATACGGAAGGAAACAGCATGCCTTTATCCACAGGATATACCATCCTACTGAATCCCACTTTGAAGTACATGCTTGTCTTTAGGAACTCTATATAGACCACTAGCAGCTAGATTTGTAAGTTATATTTTAGGAAAAAAGTACCTGGAAAATAAGATTCCACAATGCTCGTTGCAGATGCATCTGTGTCCAATTTCAAACTTAAAGTATCTACCATTATAGATGTGTAAAATCCCTCAAAAGGTCCATTAGCCAATAGAAGTATTTTATGTACATACAGACACCTGAAAGCTACACCTCCGTGAGATGTGAACTGTCAAATTAATTTCAGTGCAGTAAGATACCCTATATAATTTAAACACCCACAACAGTAACATAAGGGAAAGACAGGCCAGTGTCTCTGCTCAATTGCTCGAAGTGAAAGCTCATTTTTATGGCATAGGGAATGGCCTTTACTACTTGTCACCACACTTTTTTTTCTCCAGAAGCCAAACCTGAGGACCTCATGTCCCCGAATCAAGTTTCATGAATCCATAAGAGCTGAGATTCTAGATCTATTCTGAAAGTCTGCACCGAGAGGTTTACACCTTCTTTCCAATGCACTTAACCATACCCCTATGCAAGAAAAAAAAAAAAAAAAAAAAAAAAGGGTAAGAAATTGATTGGTGATAGACTATTCCTTAGCAACACGAAAGACTGAATCAGCATTTTACAAAGTCCTGTACAGAGTTCAGGAGATTGCCGAAACTGTGTAATACACTGCAATGTAAACTTACATGACGCATTAATGGATCACTAAAAGTGTGCAATGGAAATCAGTTAGGCTGAAAAGTGAGTCTACCTCTGTCAGTAAACAGAATCGTTTGAAAGCCAAAGATATATACTCAAAAAAAAAAAAAAAAAATCCCAAATTACAAGGGTTGGGGATCTGATATAACAGATATAAAAAGAAACCTCTGAGAAACAGAATTATCAATAACATATTTTTTCCTCCCAGCCATTTGGTATATTGTCATTTGTGGGAGCTTCACTGTGTGACTCGAGTCAAGGATTTTGTAACTCGTAGCACTTTTCTCTTGGCATCAGTACATTAAGCTAAATTTAGGAACAGTGTCTGACAAGATGTGCACAGAAGTCCTAATTTCTATTCTACATTAATTCCACTAAGGAAATACACTTGTAGTGTCGGACACTGCTGTTATGCTGATACAATGCATCTTTAATTTGGGAGCAGCGATTTCCTCAGCAGGATGCAGGAATTCATTAGATATGACCTAAACATCACTGTTAATCCTCTCTGGCACATGTGATTCTGATAGGCAACATCAGCTTCATCATCAAATGCTCTTAACAAAGCAAAGTGCTGGCACTGATAACCCCAAGAGGATGCTAGCAAAGAGGGGTGTGAAGCTAACAAGAGAACACAACAGATACAGGAGCAAAACTCATCTTGGGTCTTGTCAGATGACTTTTGGATTAGAGGTGGTTCTTGGTCACACAAATTAATTTGCTAGAGTATCAAGTTGCAAAAACCTAGGCATACCCACAGGCTCTCCTACTAATGAGAAAAATACGAGTGCGGGAAACTACACCCATGTTTATTAAATTAATTTCAAAAACATTCAGAAAGCACCATGACAGCAAGCATTGCACATTTAAGAGCTCTTACATGATAGAGAAGGTTCCCCAACAGACAAGCAAACCTACATATGCTATCCACTGTACCAACAAGAAAACAACAGTGGGAAATATACCCAAAGGCATTTTTCTCCCTCTTTGCCTTCGGTGGAGGAGCTCAGATATTTGTATTAGCGCACATCACAGTATGATATCAAAGGATGATGTCATCATACAATGATGAAACTTCATGCGTTCCCTTAAGAATATATTTCCCAAACAGTTTCCATATACAGAGCTCACTAAGGACTAAGAGGTTCCCAGCTGGTAGCTTCTTATAATTCCGAGATGCAGAACCATATAAACCAGATATTTAATGGCTAGAAAACTAATGCTATTTTAGATAGTATGTTTGTAAATTATGTATTGTTTTTCCTTTTAGGACCTTTCCAGGTGGACTGATATAAAGGGGTTCTGGCTTTTACAGATAAAAGGGTAAAATAAATACTACCATATAATTTTAAAATGATGTGCACAACATTTCTGAAGTAGATTTTCTATTGAAGACACAGCAGATGCAGAAGACATGATAATATGGTGTTGCATAAAAGTTTTATTAGTACTCATAACTCAGTTGTGATTTCATTGTGCTTGTGGTCATTCCAAACTTAACCTACCTCATATTTTATGTCACAACATTTTAGATATTTCATATTCACAAGTATATATATGCATCCATATCTGTGTGCACACCCAGAACCTCCAAATGTCTGACAGATCATCATCTGTTACTTTAAATATGGGACAATCACAGTTCCTAATTTTTGCAGCATACCATGGCAATCAAACATGTTACAACAGATCAACAGATGTGTTGATGTACATTAGCAAGGATTTTTTAGCGTTATCAATAACTCACTTCCATGTCTCAGTTTGGGTGGTAAAAATCAGTAAATAATTTAACTCCAAGAGTTTGCATTTTGAATGAAAACAGGTGAACAGTTGTGGTTACAAATAAATATTTCTGTCTGCAGCTTAAAAATATAGCTTGGAAGCAGATACATTGCAGGCTTACCCACTTTTAGAAAGGCAGCTCACATTGCATTTCACCTGCACTGTTCCCTTAAACCTAATGCAGGCAAGACCCCCCAGGTCAGGCTTCTCACAGTTGTCAGTCTCCCCCTGCTCAGCCCCACAGACCAGAACCAGTGAGGTTTCATAGTACCCTCACTGTACTTTTTATAAACAGAGATTGGATTGGAGGAAATGGCCATAAAACAAGGTTTGAGGGACAGACAGGCTGCTGAGCTCCAGATATAATGGCACCAGCCAAAGGCCAGCTTGCCTGCAGTGTGCCATTATACCTTTTGCTCATTCTCATTAACTACAAGCAGAGAAGTATGGCAAACTTACACAGGATGCACAGTATTTTTGATAATTCTATTGAAATCCCCCCTGATTTCAGGAGAAACTTTGTAAGTGCAACAGTATACCAGAACAGAGCACTTTTTCTTGTAAAACTAAACAGCATTGTACTTGTTAATTTAGCTGTTATTGACCACTAGTGAATTTCTTCAGCCTCTAACAACAATACGGATTAGTAGCAGCAAAACCAGATACAGTACAAAAATAACACTCAACAATATCTAATAATGTTTATAACAAGCTTTGCAGAGAATGAAACAATATGCATGTGTGTGTATTTTTATATTAGTCTGGTCTTTTAAATTCAAGTATCAGAAGGTCCACTATTATAAACATTATCTAACTCTCCAAAGCCCATAGTCACAGATGTTATATCCATTTCACAGAAATCAGATATATGGAAAAGATGTGCAATGTTAGAGCACACAATGAATATGTTTCCAAAAAATGGACTGCAGCTAAGTGATCCAATTCCATCAATCCCCTGAAAGATACTTTCGATTACTTATGGCCTTCCATGTACACTCTTTTCCAATATAAATAGAAGAATGCTTACTTGCTACTGAGTTTAGTTGTAGTATTATGTAACGAAATAAATTTATGCTGCTCCTGAGTCCACAGGTGTGAATTTGTGCAATTTTATGAGATACACTAGAAAGATCCTCGTATCTTGTTCTTACCTTATGTTAATATGGCATGACATGGTATTATCATACTTTGGATATTTTTATATTTAGATCAACTTTGGAGCACTTCCCCCTTTTTTAATAATCTACTTATGTAATTTCTCTACTTCTATCAATGCAATGTAGTGGATGAGTATGACAATTTAACTAATGAGAATGTTTATGCATTCTGATGCATTACAGGAATCATCTATTACCTATTCCCTCAGCCACATGCTTGAGGGAAATCTTTTCTGGGGGCTTCAAGCTGACCAGTGCAAACAACATGGGCAGCTAAACCCATTTATAACGATGGATACATAGAAAAGCTCGTTCAATGCCTGGGCAATTCATTCAGGTAATGTCCAACTAGACCTATAGGCGGTCACCCATAGGCCTTGTTCTGGCCTATAAAAATCTGGTTTAATTTCACTGATCTCATGGGAAAATTATACTTAATTAGAAGTTTAAGGAATGGAATATCATCAATATTGAAATGACCCAATTATTTTTAATATTTTTTATTTTGCTTTTATGTGACTCTTCTTGTGCCTTAGTTTTTTTGGTTAATAGCGACATCTCAAGACTAGTTCTCAGTCCGAGTGGATATTCACCTGCATGGCATTGCACATTTTCACACCAAAAAAAAGATTTAGGTTGGGGAAAAGATAGAAAGATGAAAGAAGTAAAGCAGAGTAACCTGCACTACATACTTGCACATACTGCAGTTGAAAAGTTCAGCCTAGCAAGTCAAGCATCACCACTGGTGATGATATTGGTGAAGTCTAAAGCCTCCTATTGTCAAGGTTTTTTGGTACCATTCTGCTTTTTCTAAATGTTATGCTAGGGAGCTCACAAATATGCATGAAACAGGATATTTTTTCAGTAGATACAAGTACAATAGAATGAAGAGAGAGCACTAACATTCCTGTACATGTGAATCAAAAGAAGAAAAAATCCTAACTTCCTAAGACTAACTCAAGTAGTTCTGAAAGTATGTTAATATATTTACCTTTAATTTTGCTATCTTTGGGGATTTTTTTCTTTTGAGACAACTTTTTGACTTGATGCTTTCTCTCTTTCTTTGCTTTTCCTTTTCTTTTTTTTTTTTTACTGTCCTATTCATAGACTTCCTTTTCACAGAGATTATTTCTGAACTGAGAGTACAAGAACTTCAAGACTAATAATAAATAGTTATACTGTTTAAAAGAGAAGAGTACTTTTGTGAGGGTAAAACCTCCAAAAAAAGAGCTAAGGAGGAGAATCAAAAGCCACAATAAATTCTACCTTCTTCTTTCTTTTTTAAGTACATCTGAGAAGTGAGATGGCAGATTTTTATGGATTTATTCTACTTGTTTGCTTAGGAGATCCGAACATTGCTCAGTCTCACTATTTATCAATTAATCTAGCATGCAGCCTCAAAGGAAAAAGGTCGACCTGTATTAAAAATTCATCCATCAAAAATTCATCAAAGACTTCAGCATTTTAACCCATGAACCTTTGAACACCTGCATACTTGTCAGATCTGTAGTCATAGTTAACTGGAATCTATAGTTCCCACAGTATCTATACTTGCTCTGACATGAGCTGCATGAGGAGACTTTCAGGTTAAAGTGCAGGACATAACCTAGTGAGCCATACTGCTTCCTCAAACTGTTCTTTTCATCAGACCAGGCATATCTGACACCTAAGTTCAAAGTCTGTCAAATCAGATCCCTTCAACGAGCAAACACTTTTCAGGGGCATTCATTTTTGCCACACGACAAATATCACTGTTCTCATGGGGCAAAAGTTTGCCAAAAGTATAAATGAAACCGTTATCTAACATTATCATCACTAGGACAGTCCTCAAAAAGAAGCCATTTAATGCTGTCCAAGAAAAAGGAATGTTTTCAGAAGAATTTCTTTAATGTGTGAAGAAAGCTTTATAGTATATGCTGGAAGTTAAAGCTGGAACTTTCAAGTTCAAGGTAAAAACTCTTCTGCTTAACTAATGCACTGCTCATAGCTGTCATCATTAATTTATGTTAGCCTCTGTAAACATCAAGAGTATAATAGGCCAATTTCACAACTAAATATAGATGCACATTTTGCCCTTATATAAATGGCAGATTGCTGCTGTAGATCATCACTGCAGCAACACGTCAGTAAAGATGCACTGTTTGATGGTCTGATGCTCACACAATATATAAAACCAGTTGTAATGGTTGTTTGGAAGCAAAGTGTAACATAGCAGCAAAATTTCATTTGTTCCACAAACTCAGGATATATTAAGCTTGGCTGACAAAGACTGTTTGATGTGCTAAATCAGTCTGACCTTCATTTTTGCTTTGTATTTCTCATTTAACACATGAAATGACCATTATTTTTTCACTATATAGGAAAATATCACAGAACCGGTTCTATTAAAAAGCCTCTTTCCCATGTAGATAGCAAAAATACATTTTCCCAAATGTGCTTTAACAATTATTGCAAAAATAATGTGCAACTTATGAAAATAATACCTATATCAACACAAGCTTTTTATTATATCAGTGAGACTTGAGGTTGTTTTCTGGTTGTTGTTTGACAGGTTTCTTTTATTTTCATTATGTGAACGGTTTGTGCATGCTCAAACTAATCATTAAATTGAATGTTTTGTCGCCAATAAGCACCTTTGTTGCAACATTCAAATAACAGGATTTACTTCCAAAGTGAGTGATTAAAACATAATAATAGGAACTTGGCACGTTTTTAAGGACTGCAAACTCACCATCCTACACAATCTTTTAAAAATTAATGTACACTTCGATTTAGCAACAATTAAGTGAGCTCTGATACGCAAGTTCAAACCCAAACTCTACAAACACAACACTAGTGTTTTGATCTCTTTTTCTTCCTATGTTGAACTAAGCAATTGCCAGCCTCATGATAATAGAGAAACTGCAGTTTTATCAAGTAATTTTGCAGCATGCAAAAAAACAGCACTTTACCTTGGAGCAACTTGTACATTTCACACCTTAAATTTCTATTTACCAAATCAGCTAATCACTTCACAATTGAACTTCTCAGAACAAAAAATTATCAATTAAAGTGGTTGAAACTCCTGCAAATTATCATTTAGGAATGAAGTAATTGCTTTCATCAGGGCAGAAAAGCCCGCCAGAACAGAAATGTCACTTCAGATTAGTGTTCTCACTCCTGAAGCTATGGATGACACAGCTGATATAAGACTAAATGCCAAGACCAATCAATTGCTTTTGTGGCTCTGTTCTGAGCTGCTGTAAAAGGGGCCATTTTCTAGGATCTACTCTTCATTATAGTAAATGCTATCTCCTTGGTAACATAATTCCATTTCTCATAAATTCCGTCTGAGAGCATTGTCCTAACAATGGATGTTGGTGGAAAAGAATGCTGTTGGTTTAATGCAAAGAAATTAAGTGTGAACGGCTGTCAAAGTACTATAGTTTGCTTGTTCTTAAACACAAATTGAAGTCTTTACATTAAAAACAGAATACTTTAGCAGAAATGAATGTTCTGAACAAGTATAATATATTGCATTTGGAAGTGGTGTGGTCTTGATTGAGAATTTAGACTTTTTTTCTGTATACCTATGTTCTACCTATAGTGGGCACACTCGTCCCTAGCAGAGATTTGTCAGTTTAAGAGAGAATAGATAAACACTCCACTTATTTCACAGCAGTGCAGTTAGGAAATGTGAAACTGTGGAAGAAAACATGGTCTCATTATCATATGACATGCTATTTGTTAGCAGACTCATCTGTGTATAAAAGCCTTCTTTGAACTGAGCCCTTACTGGAAATATCTGTATTTCAATTTGTATTGTTCAGCTTCCTAAAATACTAAGAATCTGAGTTATCGTCTCCAATTAAAAGGATATCTGAGAAGCTAATTTGGTGGAACAGCAGCAATTTCCTGCACTGCTCTCCTCATGACTGAAGTTTAGAAACAAATTCAAGATTACAGATTTCCATTCAAAACAGGATGAAAAGTATTCCTCCCTCAATGAGCATAAGCAATTCCAATTAACAACAACAAGAGTTATGTGACAGAAGAATATATTACTGAATATGTAAAGTAGTAATTTATTCAGCATTAAGATGAAAAGTGCAATTTTGCTGTAGTATTTCTATGGGTACCCAAACAAACAGCACAGGTACGCTGTGGCTCACTTGTGACTATAGCTCTAAATGCTGGCAATTTCAGAAACATATGAAAACCAGCACCCATTATGTGACATGGGGAAAACAAGAGGACAAGAGAGACGTAATGTCACCGCATGTCACATCTACCCGCTTGAAGTAAACACAATACTTTAAATTTCAAAGCCAACAGCTTCAGCCCAGGTTCTCCAAATATGCCATCTCATATACCATATTAAATATGCTATAGAGCACATCTCAGTTTGAATGCAAGCTTTACACTTTGGGCTAAGTAGCAGTTACTACATAAATAAATCACTCTGAAATGAACAAACAGAATCCAAATTTCTGATTATACCCCTTTTGTGTGTGTTGTACTTATGAAGGAACACTTCAGATTAGGTTTTTTTGATCTGGTTCTGAATTAATATTTTAAAGAGTGAGTAAACAGCTGTGATTTTCCTCACCTATGTCAGAGCTATTGCAGACTTTTTTGCTGGAACATTTCTATCAGCTATGGGCTTTATTTCCCACAACATTTCTGGCATAAACAGTTACACAGTTAAAAAAAAAAAAAACAAAAAGAAAAAAAAAAAGATTTTTCTTTTTAAAGCTGTGTCTGCACAAGCTAGTTTATCTATACCATGAAGTTTAGTACTGCCAAAAGGCCTAAGAGCACAATGTTGTATTCAGACATCCCATGTTTTCTCTTTAGAGATGACCTAAATAGGGATTTTGTTAGAGTTGGCTGTGCTTTTTATAACTATTCACTCCAATTTAGTTCCCAGAGCCAGGAAAAAAAAGGCAAGAATTCCAACCTTTCTCCTTCACTGTTGCCACATAAATAATCTCTTGGTGGTGTGTTCTCAATTACTATAATACCAAGATCCATTCTGAAGAAAATAACGTGCTTTATCTCCCTACCTACTCTGACAATTATCATCCTCATCATCTCCTAATTCTCTCCTTCCCATCTAAACATCTTACAATGCTGAACATATGCAAGTTGTAGTTTCAAGCCCTACCAATGGGAGCCTTCACAAGACCTTTTGTAAAGAAGCATTGAAGGAATACAGGATATACTGTCACTGCAATCCAAAGGAGCTACTGCAGTTTACAGAGACACTACTGAGTTGTCTTAAAACTGACAACACTATAACTTCAACAGAACAGAAAATGAGCTTCATGGCCAACGTCAGCCCGAAGCTCTGCATTTTTTTTGCTGCCTGTGATAAAACCTGTGCTGATAGAGGTCATTCTGTCATTGATACTCAAGCTCCCTTGTTTCAAAAATACATCTAGCACATCTTTAAAAAAAAAATTAAAAAAAAAAGAAATGGCAAAAACCAGTGCGGGTTGCTGTGCATTGACACCATGCAGTGGTGGTGTCGATAAGTCTGCTGAATGCTCAAAACCAAGCAGTGCATGCAAAACGTTTCTTTTGCCATTTTAGGAAGCCCCTACTGCCTGTGCAAGTCTCTAGAAGCTTACCGATAGATTTACGGAAGATCATTTCTCCAGAAGCACAAGCTCCGCTCTCCAAGGTCCAGCATTAGCTGTTGAACTGCTGCCTCAGTAGTGTATGAAAGAGCTGCAAGGCCTTTCACTTTTAGCCTCCTGGCTTGAACTCTGAGCAGAGCAGTGTAAACTAATTTCAGCAGAGCACAAGACAGCAAGGTTTTCACAGGCAGATGTCTCATTCACTGCACCACCAGTGAAATAACTTTTATTACTGCTTGCATATTCCAGGACAGGCTACAATCACCCCTGACTTCCTTTGCAAAGGGACTACACTAACTTTCTACTTAATCCTTTGGCACAAGTGGCAACTCTGCAACTGTCATGCAAACACTGGCAAAGGGCAGAAAAAGTTGGGAAAAAAGAAGTCTAGCCAGAAAACAGTAACTCATCAAACAGAATAAAATGTGTAATTTTTAGGCCACTTGTTTTTTTGGAGGAATTAGGACACACTTACATGTCCTTACTTCCTAAGGAACATAAGAGACTTGCCAAATACTGCAAAATCTTGCCATTAGTTTAGCAAGAGGGATTCCTTCCCCAGACTTTAAGCAGAATGGCAAGGCAATCCTATGTACGTGTTTCTGCTGGCACACAGCTAGCATTATAGTTTACAAGTTAGTAAAAAAAAGCCTCACAAAGCAAAATATTACCATGCACAATGTTCCACAAGTCTCTCCTGAACTCTAATTACAAACTTTCAGGTTTTATTTATCTTAAAAAGATAACTTATAACAAAGGACATCTCGCAGATTCAAACTAAATAATTTATGATCTTAAAATAGCTTCTTCAGATGCTATAAAATACATTAACAAGCCCCAGAAACCTAAGAAACCCACAAAAAAATCCATACTGTCCCTTTTATCCCATTCCACCTTTCATTCCATTCATAATAAATGAGTAAAGAAAACCCACATAACAGTTAGAGCTTAGTTCCCAAAACAATCAGTTATACTTAACATTTTATTAAAAAATAAAAATCCCACTTACTGTATCATCATGTTTCAGTGCGTTATAGCAGCACTGTGTAAGTGCAACAGGTTGATAATTCATTCTACTTTCAGTCTGTTATAATCTTAAGAAATAACCTTTCATGCTGGTTTTCAGCTGCTCCCCAAAATGAAATTTTATGTGCACATAGATAAAAATTCATGGAACTATTTTTTAGTTATGTTTATGACTGTGTGGATTTTAGGTGCTTAACACAAAGACTTACAGGTCATATGAAAAAGACATGATACTGTCAGCAGTTTTGACACAGTGGGATAAAAATGAAACCCACATTGACTGCAGAAAGAAGAGCTTCCTCCTTGTTCCATTTACAGATACCAGTACTGGCCACATACATTATCAGGCTCATTGTTTCCTGAAATGCCAAGAAGAGTCTACTGTCAGAGATTATGCACTCAACCCAGACCATGAAACTCCTCACACAGTGGTGGTAATTGCTGTGCTAGAGGTATGTCCCTACATATTTTAGTTTTCAGGCACTTGTAGAGATTCAAGATCTAATTTCTAAATAAGGTTTTCAGATTTGGTATAGCCAAAACCAATTCTCCTCCTACACCAGTTTTATTAGTCAGAGAAGACCTGATACTAAAAGCATTTTTTGTCCAAAGTAGTAACATGGTAAAACCTTTCCTTAAACCACATGCATAATCAACTACAATCCTAAAACTGTAAAAAAAAAAAAAAAAAACCCAAAAAAACACACTTAACCAAAAGCTTCAAAGTTTTAACACTTAAGACATAAATCTTATGTCCTAAGCAATACTTACCTTCTTCAGTAATATTCAAATGCAAGCAAGAGTAGCAATATCCTACATTCATCAAACTGCATATATTGAAGACATTAAAATTATCAGTGCTCTGAAATACTGCTCAACAGCTGCTTAGGATACACCTCCACCAAGTAGTAAAGCTCCTTGGAAAAACACTTCCTCAGAAAGGGGCAACCAGACACAGAGCTCAAGAAATACAAGTGACAGCAAATAACAAGAAAAAGCAAAATCCATAATTAAAATCCCCTTCTGAAAAGCTCCTTGCCTCTAGCAGCCTCTTAATAACTCAGCAGGTAAAGCACCTTCATGCAAAGTCTTACAGGTCTGGATTAGAAAGGAACATTATTATTATCTAGGAACTATTTTCATCATGAGGCAGGCCACATATAACATTACCCAGTAATTATGGTTTCTTTTGCAAAAGTAACAATCCTAATCTGGAAATTCCAAGAAGTAAAGAATTTCTAATGCTAAGCAGCTGCAATGTTTAAATTAGCCTCACCATTAAAATTTTGTGTTTTATTTCCAGTTTCAACTTTGCTGAATTCAGCTTTCAGTCACTGAATCTTGCAATTTCTTTGTCCACTGAACAAAAGAAACTCCAAATATCTGCTATCTTCTTCCTGTCTATGTAATTACAAGCCATGATCAAGCCACCCTTTTAACCTTCCCGTTGACAAGACACTTGATTGACTAAAGAAACTCAGTCAATTGCATGTTTTCCAGTCTTCATTTTCGCAGTCTTTTTTTTCTGACAAAAAAATTTCAACACTGAACCTAATAGCAATCTTCAGTAGGTACCAATTTTCCATGTTTAATATTCCAATTGATATATTTAAAGCTTATTTTAGTCCATACCTGAAATAGCATTATATTGGGCTACAGTGCTCTGTTACTCATAAGAAAATTTAAGTCTTTCAACTTGGAGTTCACAGGACAAAGAGGCAATAGGATATAACTATGAACTACAACATCAGTTCTGTTTCTTCCTATGTGCTATTCCTGGCCAGTGACAATATTTATGTTTCAGAAATGGAAACAGATCTGATGAGTCCCATAGGTTACAGAACACAGACAATGAGAAAAAAAACATTAATTCATTAATTCCAGAAACAAACATATATTCTTAGATATAATCTCTGTAAAATTATCTCAGTCTAATCTGGACAGATTCTCTGTAATAATTTCTTCATTTTCTATCTGAGGGGTGAAGTAATGGCTTGCTCTGAAGACAAGCAGGCAAGAGTTTCTTTTACACCATCTCAGAATTTTTGGTGTAAAATGGCAAAACTCAGAAACAAGTGGAAACATTCTTGTTTCTCAGCACAACACATGCATTTAATATTTTTCTGTTTTTCAAATCAGCTTAAATTCCTCAGAAAGACTCCCATGTTTCCCCACATGGGACACTTGGATTGACTGGACTGTCACCTGTTCAGAACAGTTCCATGAATAATAACAACAGCAAATGAAAGAAAGAGACAGACTGAGAGGCAGAAAGCAAGAAAGAATGAATGAACAAAAGAAAAAGAAAGATTAAGACAACTTTATTCCCTCCCTATTCAGACACAGTATGATGCTTTAAAATTATTCCATTTTTAAACTCATCTGATTTGGACCAGCATTTCTTCTTCCAACCTTTTGGCCATCTTACCTAGTGCTCTGACCACTACAGCATCATGAGGCCGACCTGTGAAATTTAACAGGTGTGGAGACTATTTAACAGCACCAGTGTGAATCCCTGAGAGCAAACAACAGATTTGTCATAGATGAGCTGGTGGCAGAATATTATTACTCCTAAAAGGCTGCTGAAACCTTTCAGATTGCTGTTAGCAATCAAACCAGTACTGTTGCTCAACATGGACAGTACATTCAGGCCTCAAAACCCACCAGTAATAGTGTCGTTCATGTTCTCCATTTCAAGTCATTTCTCAAGTATAGGATTTTTCGTATACCTGGAAATATACACTAAGTAAACCTCTGTCATAAAATGTTTCTGTGACCATGGTTTTCATAATAAATTCTTGAGATAATACTCAAAAGCTATTATTCACACAGATGTTCAAAACATATAGAACAATTAAGGTTGGATTTTCAAAATAACATAGTGCTGGCATAATCCTGCTCCTAGTGAAAAGATGCCCTGGAAGTTGTGTCTAAGTATACCACTTTACTCTATGTAAAACCTGTCACCATAGGGATAACCTTAGCCAGGTAAACCAAAAATACTTTGGTGTCAAGATGAAATAAAACCAATACAAACCCATAAATACCACATGTTAATCTTGAGTTTGTCTGCTGATAGATCCACAAGCTCATCAGAAGGAGAAAGACGTGCAATGACTGCTAGACTGCTAGTAATAGATACTGAGTGATGCTTAAAACTAGCAATTGTATTAGGTCTGTGGGTGGGGGGCTAGCTACAGAAAAGAAAGAAGAAAAGAAAGAACCATCATGAAGAGCTATTATACCTGACGGGCTCTACACTAGACAGATGAAATGTGAGCTTCAGTATTCTAAATAGAAAGGATACAATCATACGTCTGGTTAACTTACAGGAAATAGTTCCAGAGACAATTTTATACTAACTACAGTGATTTGAGCAATTTTTAAAAATAATACCAGCCAATTTCTCTCCATTATACTCTGCTGGCAGAAAATAAAACATTTTTCTTTTAAATGATTGCCTCTGGTTTTGTTAAATCATGCAGCCTGTCAACATGTGGTCACCAGTTTTACATGATCTTTCTGCCTCTCTGGAAGAGAATGAATTTTCAGCCTGATCCGTGATATAAATACGTAATCTGGCACCAGTTAAAGTTGTTGCTATTACTACAAAATAGACAGGTAAACAACTGTAATGTTGCAATATGAAAAAACTTCTAAGTCAAAGCGATACATTTTGAATTAAGAAATTACAGAGGTTTCACTTTTCTTAAATGCTGGTCCTGACAACTCCTGCAACTGAAGAATTAAGAGCAGGAGAAAAAAATAAGAAAATAAAAATAGCAGAGTCTAAATCTGTCACCAGATGTGCCTGCCCAACTCCATTGATTTCAATGGACGACATGGACCCTTAGTGTTAAGTGATTTCATAAGAGTAAATATTTGAAAAACAAAATGAGAAAAAATGGTGGAATCCTCCTTTTGGTACACAGTTGTTTCAGAAAGCTCACAGCAGCTGAACAAATTAAAGCTCCAACCTTTCGCTGTCAAGTGGGAACCATGTACTAATAATCCTATAACTGTTTGATTGGAATATGTGCTCATTTCAACAACGTGACTGAATGTCTGGAAAAAAGTGAACGGAGAACAAAAGCCCAGAAAGATAAAACACATTAAATTTTACTTTAATAAACTTATGTTGAATTAATCTTTATGAGATACTTTGCTTTTACTCAGAGAATTTGCCTATTTAGTACTCTTTTTAGATCAGAGTTTGCAGGTTTGCTATCTTTTTCTAAACTCCTTTGTATACTGGATATAACATACCTCACATATCTTTTCATCTCTACTTAGGGATGAGAGATACACAGAGTCAATCTTTATAATTAAATTGTGACACTTGACAACAGCAGCTGAAGCGTTCTCATAATGCAGGAGTCATGTATCTTTGTGATGCTTAATGCCTTGCAGGCACTTGAGGACTTCACTGAGCAACAGGGTTTACTACACCTTTAATAAGGTGCAAATGTCAATTCCCAAACTGCTAGCCCACTGAAAGATACTACTGACATGACAAAACAGGATCTTGACTATTATGGTGATATAATGTGTGGCAGTGGCTACTGAAGATACACCCACATGTACCCATCCTCCAGTCTGTGACTGTCTCCCATGGAGAAATGAGACAACAGGAGTCTCACAATTGCCTCCAGCATCCCTGAAAAGTGAAAGCAACAAAGAGCCCAAAGCTGGTGCTACAATTCTGGCCAAGCAGAAGAAACCTTTCCTACTGTGTAGTTTTTAACTGAAATGCCAAAACCACTAAACAGCGTTAGGGTCTTTTATTAAAAGCATAAAAGAAGGTATTAGTCTGATATTCAAAAAGAATAAATATTAGGAAGAGATTTAGACTGTAAAAAGTAGTGTCTCTGTGACAGTAACAACAAGAAGTTAAATCATGGTAGAAGTTTCATTTTCAGGTTACTTCAAGATTTGCTTAGACCTACAGCCTTCAAAAACTAAGGATTCGTGTGCTTATTTTAAAAGTCTTATTTAAATTATTTTACGAGTTCAGTTTACATTAAAATCTCAAATAAAATAGCATGGATGCTTTGTGTGGCCATCTGCTACTCTCATCAAGTGTCTGTAGTGACGAAAATGAGGATTCTAGTAGTTTTACTGTGGAGATAATTGAAGCCTTTCTAAGAATAATTTCTATTCAGTTCTTTGGAGCCAAATTTTGCCCTTGGATCTGCACTTTATCTTGTAATATTGGAACGTGGTTCTTGTTTGAGCAGTTAATATCAGCCTCTGAGTATAAAACATGAGCTACTAGCATTCTTTCATCCTTTTGCAAAGATGATATGATCTGTATTACATATTTTGGCAGATGCTTTTGGGGCATGCTGAGCGTGCTTATATATTTAAATTATACAAATAATGCCAATATCAGAGGCTGATTGTCAGTGATCCGAGTTTCTAATTTCAGCCCTGCCACTAATTTCCAGTATAATCAAGAGCACAACACTAACTTGACCCACAGACTCACAATATTAGCCTGCTAGAAAAACTGTTCTGAGGTTTAGCTTACGTAACACAGTTTCAAATCCTCACAGATCCCAAACTTACAAAGTGTATTCATAAAAGTTATCCATTAATTTCAATGAGATTATAGAGGGATCTCTTGAATAAATCGTAATTTATGATTCAGTCCCATGCAAGGAAGTCCAGCCTGTGGGTTAGGTGACACCATGCTCTGGTGTACCTAAACTGCAGTCCTGAGAACTTATCGATAAAGATGTTGAACAGAAGATGTAATCCCTGCACCACATACTTTTAAAACCTAAGTACTTGAATCAGCCTCATTGCTATGGGATGCTGCCTCCCACTGCTTTTACTGCAGCTGCTGAAGCAATGCTCATATGAGCTGGGAATGTTCCAAAAAGCTGCTTTCCTTTCTTCGCCATGAGTGTTTATCAGCTTACTGACTGGCCCTGTATCACAGCACATCATATCATATCATGACACAGAAAACAGTTGCCATTCAGCTTGTCTCTCAGTAAGTCTGAGAAAAGCTGAAAAAGCTGAGGTGACCTGGTCTTAAGGAGCATTTCCTCAAGGATGTTCTCCTTCCTCCAACATAGATAAAATAGCCAGAAAAAAACAGCCAACCAAACAACCGAAAAACAAGGTGGTGGGGGCGGGGGGAGATGGGGGCGTGGGAAGAAAATAAATATGAGAAAAGAAAGTGCATTGAGCTTCTCTGTTAGAGACTGAAAGACAAATGTGAGGTTAGCCCTGTTACCCACACATCACCATAAGCCAACTGGAAATTGCTGGTGCGCAGCGAGCTCCCAATCAGACTCCGACTCCAGGACGTACACATACATTAGGAACAAGGCATGGAAGTATATTAGCTACACCTGTATTAGTCAGTGAATTCTCCATACAACGCTCAGGAGGAGGTGTGGGTGGTGTAGATGTAACATTTTTTTCCCTTTCCCCAAAAAGAACAAAAGCAAAAAGAACCATGTAAAGCAAACAGAACAGATGTAGAAATCTGTTTCAAAACACAGACTGCATCCCCTTGACTTCTCTGAAATATGTTTAGCCCTTCACTTGAAACAGCTGGACACCAGTGAATGTAGATATCATTTCATATACTACTGAAAATGTTGTATTTGGGAGCTGTGTACAGGAATAAATAACAAGATCCTAGCCACACAAACACATTAAAATGGCATAGACTAACATTACAGCTGGAAAAAAAAAATCACTTTCCCCTCAACAGTGGCACTGTATTCCCACCCTGCACCATCACCTGCCTTGGGAATAAGTAAGGTTAAAATTACAAAGTGATTTTTACTGGGTTAGTTTACAGGTTCTTTAATCCAGTTTACCACATGGGTACATAAATGCCCATATAAGCAGGGTGGCACAGAATGAGTGAGAATGCATCCCTAAGCACTACCACTTAGCATATTCATGAAGGAAAGGCGACGATAGGAGCAAGACTACATACTCAGCTGAAGCTGTCGGAACAATGAGGGTTGCCAGAATGAAACTGCCCACTTGGAATCTGGCCAAAATTACCATTCCTTTAGAAATGCTTACTTAGAAGTATGAAAAGTGCTAAACATTAATAAACGCAGCCAGTCAGTATCTTAAATTCTGCCTCGGCTTCATCAGTAACCTAAGGCCATGTTGGGGCAGTGGTTTGTTTTTGACTTCCATGGAACTCAACCATATACCAAAACCACAGACACAGAAGAAAATAGATTTCAATATAATTGACAGCATATGTTTCTATATCTCTATTCAGTAGCTGATAGAAATAAAAAATACACAGTATGCCAGTGATAACCACGGCAAATACATCAGCCAACTTCCTGAATTGCATTCTAATGGGATCTTAGAACAGATCTATGCCAGGTTCCTCAGGGCCTTCATTCATTTGATTCCTTTCCCTTCATAGTGGTTTGTAACAAAACCAGCAAAGCTCACTTATTAATTACTTCTGCTTTCCAGGTTCAGAAACGGTTTGCTGTTCTGAAAGCTTTTCTCATACCATGACAGTCTAACTTTTCTCACTTGAATCCTTTGATTTGCTTTCTTAAAATATGCAGCAAAGTCTTTGAATTAAACTGAGTTTTGACTAATGTCAAATCCTGGTTAAAACCAGCTAGATGCTACCTGAAATAATATTTTCATGAGGCTGTTCAGGTGTGCAGCCATCTGGGATCTGTCTAGTCTTATGAACTTTTCACATATCCTTAAGCCATCAGAGGTCCTGATAGTAAAGCCAGCTTTTTATCACACTTCCTGACTGCATGACATCCTGGGAGAACTGTGGAGCCTTAAATTAATAAAAGAGTTATTTTAATCTATGCATCCAAGTATATTTTTCATTTTGTGATAGAATATAATAAAGTTCATTTTAATGTTTTAATGTAATATTTTACAGTCAATGCTATTTAACTATTTTATAACAGGAGGTCTAGCTATGATCTTTTACACCCCTTCACAATTTTCTAACTCCACTAACTTAAAAAAATGCCATTCTTGGTTGTAATACTTATATTAGAATCCCTCTCTATGCAATTTAAATACAACTTAACAATCAATGATGAAAGCTCAACCTCAACTCCCCAGTGCAGAGCTTGTCCCACTTCAGGAGGCAAGCACAGCATGTTCTGCTCTAGCTCATAACAGGTGACTATAGCCATTATATGCCAAAACCCCAGCTGGGGATCATCACAACATCTGGTTCCCTGCAATACTCAATTTCTTCTAAATGTGCACACCTTTGAATGAAACATATCCAGAAATACACACTTTTTTTTTTTTTTTAACTTAAAGCAAGGAACTCCACGATCAAGAATATTTCAAAAGCTTAGTTTGTAAGAAAATACACAAATGAAAGTCCTAAATATATGGACCGTTCCGGACCCTTTTGCCCTCTCTACTCAACCCTTTACTGATATCAAAAAATTCTCTCTTTCCATCTCAAATTACATTTGACTAAAAGTACCTCACCAGAGAACAACATCGGCCTCATCAGATCTTCTCTCTTATTCTTTTTTTTTTTTTTTGGGGGGGGTTGGGTTGGTTTGTTGTTTTTTTTTTGGG